>SMJT01000103.1:388049-523864 GCA_004349715.1 Crucihimalaya himalaica | reverse complement strand
TATATAATTGTAGATATATTAATTAAAATTATATGATTTTATACATATATTACAGATTATATAATTTTATATATTACATATTATATATGTATAAAATTATATATAATTGTAGATATTAATTAAGATTATATAATTTTATACATATATTAAAGATTATATAATTTTATATATTACATATTATATATGTATAAAATTATAAAATTTTATATAATTTTTAATATCTATATATATATAAATTATATAATCTATAATATATGTATAAATTTATAATCTGTTTTATTTTTGAAAAAATCTCATACCATATACCATTTATGTGATACAATTACGTTTAAGTATAAGTTTTGTTGAGCATATAACGGTTATGTGACAGTGGTAAAGTGGCAAGAAACACTTCCCCATGAGACACCAAACCGAGTTCGAGCCTAGGGTTTGACAGGGTTTTAATTGTTTTATTTAGATGAAACAACGTCGTTTTGGCCAAATAGTCTTAACAAAAGCTTTGGGCGAAATGACGTCGTTTCATCTAAACGGTAAAATAAACAGATTTTAGATCAGATAACGGCAGGTATTTTTAGGTTGAGTCAACGAGAAGTTTGAAGTTTATTTGGCCTGCATAAAAGTTAAGGTATTTTTTGTCAGCTCTATAGTTGAGGTATTTTTTGGCCAAAAGTAAAAAGTTTGGGTATAGTTTGACAATTTTCCCAATTAAAATTTCCGAAACTTTCAATAAATTTTAAGCATGTAAGGTTGATTATGTTCTAAAATACCATAAACAGTCGCAGACTTCGACCATGAAGTCTGAACCATAATTAAATGTGATATTTTTAATTAAAAATGAAAAAAAAATATTTCGATCAAAATTTTGAAAGATAAATTATTTTAAATCAAATCGAATAGGTTTTAAAAAAAATTTCATAAAACTAACCGTTTGATGTAAACCATGTGAGACATATAGGTTAGAGGTTACCAATGGGTAAGAATCCATGCATATATCTTTAGGGTTAGACTTAGGTTGATATGTTTTTGATATAAAATGGCGATCCTTCGTATCGTTGTTAGATTTTGAATATTTATACTATTTTGATGTCAAATATTAGTATTTGTTAACAAATAGTGAAATAAACATTCGAAATTTAGAGTTTAGGGCTTACAGACTTCTCGAGTTTTGGGTGAAGTCTCACGGTAGACTTCGCATGTGAAGTCTGTAAGATTTTGTTATTGTAGACTTTCTTTGTAGAAGTCTGATGAAATTCAAATGAATCTAAAATTTTGAAATGTTTCGCAAAAAATTTTGGGGGAAATTTACTACTAAACAAGATAAAACTGAAATTGCAATAGTTAATCTGGGTAAAAAAATTAAAAAATCTCCATCGCTCTTTTTCTCCTTCGAATCACCAAACGTCGCCGGAAATCTCTAAACGTCGACACTCTTTCTCCTCTTTCGCCGTAAGTTATCGATATTCTTCTTCCTCTTTCTCCTCTCTCGCCGGAAAACTCTAATCCCATCTTTTATTTGATTTGCAGATCTGGGAATCGCAACCGTCTATTCATATCTTCAAAGCTATTCTGTTTCTGTCTTCGCATATCAAATGAGTAGCAGGCGGTCGGTGAAGAGAGCATTGATTCTAGATGACGATGACGATGAAGATGAAGATGAAGATCCAGATGAAGATGAAGATCCCGATGAAGATGAAGAAGAAGAATCAGATGAAACTCACACTTACTAATCCAGACCCTGAGATGCCAATGCAAAATTTTGTCGACCTAGTGAAGAAGGAGTACGATAATGCATTATCGTACGCCTTCTTCACTAGGTCGACAAAATTTTGCATTGACATCTCAGGGTCTGGGTTAGTAAGTGTGAGTTTCATCTTCATCTTCTTCTTCATCTTCGTCGGGCTCTTTCACCTCATCTTAGACAACAAAACACAATATTTATTTTTAATTTCTTTTGAAATGGATTGGAACTTTATTTCTTTAGTTTTATGTAATTATATTAATTTCATTTATTATGTTAATTATATTTAATTTCATTTATTATGTTAATTATCTTTCGGAACCTTTGATTTCTTATTATGTTAATTATCTTTAATTTCTCTTATGTTAATTATTATTGGAACCTTGATTTGTAAATCAAATACAAAGTTCGAAAACCGCAAAAATACAGCCCAAAATACAAAAGAACTGGTCATACAAGAACAGCGAGAACACCTAGAGACTTCTGAAAGTAGACTTCACGAGTAGACTTCACCAAGAGACTTCGTATTCATACAGAACACCCAGTTAGAGACTTCTCCAGTAGACTTCCAGCACAGACTTCCTCTATAGGAAGTGGTATAATCATTTGCATAGAATTTAATCAACCTTAATTTTATGAAAGTTTCTGAAATTTTAATTTATAAAGTTCAATTTGGGATAATCTTATTTCTTTAGAAAAATTGCATTGAGATTATTTTTTATTATTTTCATAATTTAAATCTACGGTTTAACTACGGTTTAATTACGGTTTGGGTAATGTAGGTTCGTTTCAGCACCCCGATCTACCACCTCTAATGTGGATCGCGGGAGTATCTACTTGAAGATGCTCCTCCCTGAGCAGTGGAGAGCCGACTACAACATAACCACAGTATTTGAGGCTCTTGTGAATATGTTGTATGAGCCAGAGTTGGGTGAAGGAGATAATTTTGTGGATTCCATTGCTGAAGTCTACATCAAATATCGGGATCGTTTCAATGAGAAGGCACGAGAAATGTCTGAAACTTTGGCCGGAGGATCAAAGAGCACCTGATTCCTTTAGATCTTTATAAAACGGAGCGGGTGTGGGGGGGGGGTTTATGTAATCTTCAAACCTTATTATGTTAATTATGGTTCAGAACCTTATTACTCTTATATAAGTAATTATCGTTAATTACTCTTATATGTTAATTATCGTTAATTACTCTTATATGTTAATTATCGTTAATTACTCTTATATGTTAATTATCGTAATTACTCTTATATGTTAATTATCCTTAATTATATATAAGTAAAGAAGTTTTAGACTTTATCTTCGTAAAATACAAAAATAACTGGTTATACAATTAAAACCACAATTAAAAAGACTAATTATATAAGTAAAAAAGTTGTAGACTTCATCTTCGTAGAAAACCCTAATTTTAGACATCAATGGAAGACTTCATCCACAGACTACCACAGAAGACTTCATCTGCATACTGAACATCTGATTATAGACTTCTACGGGAGACTTCAAATACAGACTTCTTCTGGAGACTTCGTATGCTTCCTGAACTGGCTTCTATGGAAGACTTCAAATACATACTTCTTATGAAGACTTCGTATGCGTCTTGAACTGACTTCTATGGGAGAACTTCAAATACAGACTTCTTCTGGAGACTTCGTATGCGTCCTGAACTGACTTCTTGGGAGACTTCAAGAGCAGACTTCTACTTTTCTTCAACCTTGAAAATCTACGTAACAAAAAAAAAAGAAAACAGAGTCCTCTTAAAAACAGAGTCCCCTCCAAAAACAGGCAAACTCAGGCTCTTTGATATCGATGGTTTTGGGGAAAATGTTGCCTGCATACGGTCGAATACAAATATTCATTTGTGTATGACGGGCATACGAGGGCGGCAAACATCTATTTTAAGTCCAGGAGCAGCAGCAATAGCATGCGAGCAAGGTATTTTCTCAACATCATACACTCCACATCCACATGTTCGATGTGTGGAAATCAACGATACAATCTCTATGTCCTCCCTTCACGTGAAATCGCCATCCGTCTATGCGTTCGACAATCATCTGGTCAGCATAATGCTGACGAATAGTTAGCAAATATTCAACTCCCTTGCTATGTTTGGTTGTGAGACAGATATCGTCTTTCTCGCGTTTTAAAAAAAACCATCTTCTAGCTTCTCTCTTTATGAATTCCAAAGAAAGGGTATGGGAAACCTTGAGCTGGAAAATCGGAGAAAATGAAGCAAAAATTACCAAGATTCGGTTTGAGCTTGTGTTTAGCTTCTTAAACGGCCAAGAACTGATCACGCCAACAATACCCAAGCAACCCAAGCGTTATTATGCTCGAATCTTAGTAAATCGCAAGATATATGGATGGTAAATATTGAAAACGATATTATAGAGTTAAATGGTTGAAATGAGAGAGGAGATCGACAAAAATGGAGCTTTTAATTCAGTTTTAAAGCATTAACATCACTTAATTCGGTTGTTTGAAGCATTGAGAGCTCAATTTTATTTGGTAAGTGTGGTTGGAAACTATTGAAGACGATGACATTTTCGTTATTACGTGAGAATCTTTGGGTTATTGTTTTTCAAAAAATCCCCTGTGAAGTCTGCGCTAGGTATTTTTGTGAAAAAAGAAGCGATGAGGGGTATTTTTAGGCATTTTGAAAAGAAAAGGAAGAGGAGTCTAGTTTTGGAATTGACTTCAAATAAGGGTCTAGTTTAGCAAGAAGCCCACTTATTAATCAGTCGATTTTTTGAACTGTCGACTTATATTTCATTTTTGTCGACTAAATTTATTTTCTATCGATTATTTTAAAAGAGTCGACTTATATTTCGTTTGATTGATTTTTTACATAGTCAATTTTTTAAACTGTTGGCTTATTTTTCTTGTTTGTCAAAATTTTTTTATTTTGTCTATTTGTTCTCGGTAGACTTATTTTATTTTACGTTGACTTATTAACGAAGTTGATTTTTTTGAACTGTCGACTTTTATTGTATTTTTGTCGACTTAATTTTTTTCTCTGTTGACTAATTTTTAAACAGTCAACTTATATTTTGGTTAGTTGATTTGTTACATTGTCGATTTTTTTGTATTGTTGATTTGTTTTCTTTTAAATCGATATAATAAATTTTGGTTTTAATATTTAAATTAATTATTTAAAAAATAATTATTTAAATTATATATTATATCTTCATAATTAGTTTAAAAATAATTATATTGAATTTAAATATTGACAAAGTAAAAAAAATCAAAAATTTTTTTAATTATTTATATTTAAAATTTGTAATTAATAGTACTAATTAATAAATAATAAATAATTTTCCAAAATACTTATTAAATCAAACAATTTTTTTATTATATAATAAAAATTAATAATTTATATTTTTTTATTTGTATGTATGTATATAACTTAAATATATTGTTAATTAAAAATAAATTAATTGATTTTCAAATTATGATCTACTATCTAGGAGTTAGTTAACAATACAATTTAAAACTTTAATTAATTAATAATGATTAGTTATCAAGATTACCTTGGCTCACTTCTCCTTCCTACTTTGACTGTCGATCTCGGTGTGGGTGGCTTAACGAGAGAAATTGATTTTTTTTTTTTTTTTTTTTTCATCGACTGGGTGAGATAAGTTTTAATTTTATTAGTTTAAATTTTATTTTCTTTCTAATCTGAATTTTAATTTAATTATTGATTAATATTAAACATTCTCAAAAAATATAATCATTACTAAACTTTTAAATTCATTATTATATGAAATTTGAATAAAAATATCAAAATAACAATTTATCCATTAATTTTAATTTAAAAATAATATTTATAAAAAAATTAATTAAATTTTTTTTCTGAATTTTTTTTATTATTAACTAAGGACAAAACGGTCATTTTTACATAAAATAAGGTAGATTTCAAATAAATTAAAATGATAGTATATTTTTCAAATTTCATGCATAAATTAGGATATACACACAAATTTCATTTTTTTTTATATAAAAAGAAACCCATATTTTATAATTTGTTCTGGATTCACTTAGATCGTGCAAGTTTGTTACTACCTTGTGAAAATCATCTATATTTTTAGTAAACCTAGCATTCGGGTACTTGAGTTGGTTCTGATAAAATCCATTCGATTACGAACTTTTCGGGTAAAAGAGTATAAGATCCAATAAAAAATCGATTTGGATTCTATCAGGTCTTTGTTTGGGTTTAAATTTAAAGAGAATAAATCTACCAGGTCTACGAATTCGAACGTCTCTGCAGATCCCATTAAATTTCATTCGAAGGAGAAACCCCCTACCAATGCATTTTGACATCCCACAGCTTCGGCAAATCGATCGTTTTCCCATACGTAAAACATTTGTTAAATCGATAGACGACCATTGTAGCTCGTGTATCGCCCAGGGCATAGGGGCTGCTGATCCAGAATTGTCTTTCATTTCAAGCCCATACCGTAAGGTGTATTCGTCTTTCTGCTAAACGTCAAATATTTATTCTACGGTATAGACGCTTATTACCCTCCAAATTTTTGACTATCGCATGGGAAGAGGTTCATCCGTAATAACTTCGTATGCATACATTATACGAAGTTATATTGACTATCGCATGGGAAGAGGTTAATCTTTAAAGGTCGGTTTGGATATTTTGCTAGATTTGAGTATATTTGGATACAAAATATTCAAAAAATATATACAAATATTTTGGATATTTGGATAGATGTTATGGTAATCTTGGGTATTAATCCATATTTTGGATAATCGAATACTCGCTAATGTAATTTTGGGTAATCGGATACCCATTCGAGTATCGAGTAATACTCCGTATCCGAACCGATATCAACGAATAGACATGTATAAAACCTAATAAAATAATTTGGTCATATTCATAACCGATCTGAACTTATTTTTTCGGGTTGGATTCAGTTTTGGTTTTTAGGATTCATAATTTTTTGGCCATGCTTAATTTGTAGGGAAATTTTGTTCTGAGTTTACTTATTTTAAACATGTCACAGTGCAAACCATTAACCATACAAATATGGATAATATGCCTTAATGAACCAAGCTACGGTTGAACCGGAGATCCCTTTCGAGAGATCGCAGATCAAAAATGCATTAAATTTATGAACCTATTTAATAATATTTATGGGCACATGACTCTATCGTAAGAATACAATCTGAGGTGTTACAGTTTTAGCTTGAAATTACACACGTCAGCGAAAGAGGGAGATAACCCTGACGAGACATTTTATTTTTAATAGATTTCAGATGACAAAAGAAAAAGTTTGTAGGTAATTTTATTTTATTTCTTAGAAAATTGTGGAATCTTCAGGAAGAGAATCAGTGAAAACAGATTGAATTTCTTCTAAAGATTTGCCTTTTGTCTCTGGAACAAGCTTGGCTGTGAACACAAATCCAATGGCCATCACTGTGGCAAACATCAGAAATGTTCCTGCAATAATTTTTATTTTCCCAGTTCATGAAGAAGATCATTTATTAATTTTAGATAGTTTTAACATTTTGTGTATAGTATAAGTATTAAAGACTAATTACCTGTGGAACTCCACTGAAGCAAGAAATTGAAGGAGTAAGTAACGAGCCATGAGCTTGTAGAAGTGACCAAGTTACACACTGTTCCTGCTGCTCCTTTCACGTCTACGGGATAAATCTATTAAAGATAATGAGCAACGAAATGAATTATTAATTTATAATGAATTAACATTTAGATATTGTGGTTTATTTTATTTTTAGTTAATTTACCTCTGATGCTATGATCCATGGTATAGGTCCCATGCCTAATCCGTATAATCCAAAATACACCTAATATGATAAATACACAAAACACAATTTTATAGTTCTGGCATTGTTAAGATAATGGTCTTTTGAATAAAACTATTTTTTTTGTGAGGATAGTTTATTAAGTACCATAACACTAATGAGAGCCAATATTGGTGTTCCTGTTTCCCAGCAATTGTATTTCTGAAGAGTAAGAAAACCGAAAATATCACAATCTGGTTTTTGAAAATTGAAACCAAACCACCGGTTTAGTAGAGTAGATAGATAGATTAGTAAACATGCCTGCAAGAAGAATGAAATAGCTGTTGCAAGACAGCCCAAGAACATTCCAGCTTGAGAAACCTACAATCACTCAAAACATTCTCTTTAATCTTCTTCAAAACATCTTATCAACATAACCTAGGTATTTACACTTTCGATTTTCGAGTTTTCAAGTTTGTTTACCAGTAGAAGAGAACGTCTTCCGGATATATCCACAAGCACAACACCTAAAATGCCTCCAGACATCTACAAGAATGCGTTTTTAAATGATCGGTAAAAGAATGTATTCGAGTGTTAAGCGAAAAAAACGTATGACTTATAGTCATGCTTTATGATCTTAATTATATTAATTAGTAAAACCTGAACAATAGATGTCAATATGAATCCAACGTCACTTGATACACCTGTTGATCAGATAATTATTGACCGTTGAGCGTTCGATAAAGCAAGATGGAATAGGAAGAATGATATTTTATTTACCGGTAGAGGTGAAAATGGTATCAGTGTAAAAAGTATAACCATTAAGACCTCCAAGCTGAGGTACAGATATAAGAACAACTCCAATCTGCGTAAAACAATGGGTTAAATAATCAAGAAGATGCAAAGACATTCATGTTTTCAATTACCTCTTTTTGAAGAGTTACTTACAGTAAGTGGCAACGCGTATTTTCGCTGGAACAACTTGAAGAAACCACGGCCATCGACATCTTGTTGTTGTTCAACATGCTTTGTATATTCCTGTTGATCATCAAAATATTGGGAAATCAATGTAAAATATATATATATAGATCATATGACTATTCAATGCATATAGATATATATATATCCTTACCAATATCTGTGCCGCTTCTTCCGATACATCAGATTTTGATCCTCGCAGGCTTAACAAAACCACCTCCACTTCCTTTTCCCTCCCCACTTTAGCCTACAAACAGATTTCATCAATGATAAGAGCATTTACAAGCCTTTGGTATGTTTTTATCATATTTAATGGTTGGAGACGAAAGGAAGAGATTTATCCTAAACAAACAGGATCCGATTGTGGTAAACGCAATGTTATCTTTACATTTGTAACCACGATTTTAGATGACCATGGTAGTTCAGTAAGGTTCAAGGCTTTTGATTTTTATATTTTACAAAAGACAATTGGAACACTAAAATAATACGACTTCTTAATTAGAAGGTAAACCACTAAGATGATGCCTCCTTTAGAGAGGGAATTGAATGAAATGGTATTTGTTAAGGTAAGACCAAGAATTTAACAATGTTAAGATCCCTACATGTGAAGTTTAACGGGACCTAGAGTAGTATATAATATAAGGGACAATGTAAACCTAACATGTAAACATTAGCGTAAAGGCAAATGTATTTTGACCAAACAAATAAACGCAAATGGATCAAATAAACAAGTGCTTACTAGCCATCTGGGAGATTCTGGGACGAAGAAAAGAAGAGGCAGAACCACTAGAGAAGGTATAGATCCTGTCCAAAGACAAAACACAAAGTCATTTGTACAATATTTTTTCCTTCGAGGGAAACAAGAATGCTTGATCTGTGCATCGATATGAAGTAATATTTACATACCAAAAATGGCTAAATTGCGCCAAGCGACGAATGGTCCAAGTGCATAAAAGACCGATATACCAACACCGACGAATAACTGTAGAACATATAAAACTTGTCGGGAAGTATACTTACATTTTTAAGATAGTTTTCAAGAATTTTGGTTCTCTTAATTTACCTGCATCAAGGAAGAAGCAGCTCCTCGCAAGTTTCTTGGTGCTATCTCGCTGATGTAAATAGGTCCCTGTGATTAATCATTATCAGATTATATGCTTTATTACAAAATTCCTGGCCAATCTAATTTGAAATCTCATTTTTATTAAATTCAAATCTCAAAGTTCATAAAACATTTTGAATTTATCACATCTAAAAGTAAAAAGGTACATTTAGAAGCAAAATATGTTGAATGTATACCCACCAATCCACCATCGAAGTTGTCAGACCAAAATATCAAAGAACATAAAACCCCGAAAACCAAAACCAAACTAAAAAAATTGATTAAAGTTAATTTTCAAAAGAAATTACGGTATACTTAAAATCCTAAATTTCCAAAAAATCCACAAAACTTAGGTTGAGGAATGGTTCCTTCAAGTTTAAGAAAAAGTCCTAAATGATGTTTATTATTAGACATTAATATCTTACGTCGGAAGTTGGAAGGGATCCTAACTAATATATAAGAGACATGGGGCAGTCCACTCGTTACTAATTGGTTTTGAGTTGGAAGTCTATAGTCTAACATGATATCAGAGCCCGATCCATACAGTCCAACCCGATCAAACTCGGAGCCGAAAGAAAAGCAAGCAGCGGCGCTGAAGTTGAACACAAGTCTAGGTCACGATGGCGAGGATTAAGGTTCATGAATTGAGGGAAAGGTCGAAGAGCGACCTTCAAAACCAGCTTAAGAAGCTTAAGGCTGAGCTCGCTCTCCTCCGTGTTGCCAAAGTCACCGGAGGTGCTCCTAATAAGCTCTCCAAAATCAAGGTAGTCCGTAAATCCATAGTTCAGGTTTTGTCAGTGTCCTCTCAGAAGCAGAAGTCTGCACTAAGAGAAGCATACAAGAACAAGAAGTTTCTTTCTCTCGATCTCCGTCCCAAAAAAACTCGTGCTGCCCGATCAGACCCAAAGTTGGTCCAATCATCGACCATGCAAGAGTGTCGTCGATCCAATCCCAAACATATTGAGATCAATGGTTAAAGGAGTCATCATCTCGAGAGAGCGTATTAAGGATTAATATCTCACGTCGGAAGTTGGTAAGGATCCTAACTAATATATAAAAGATATGGGTCAATCCACTCATTATCAATTGGTTTTGAGTTGGAAGCCCATAGTCTAACATTTATAACCTTACTAAACTTTTAGGAAATATTTTTTCAACCTACCTTTTGTGGTATGTTACTTTCCAAACTAAAATATGTTTTAGAGTATACTAAAGTATTTATCTTCGTTAAATAAACACCTCTAGGGTTTTATAATTTATTCATTCATACCAAATATGAGGTAATTCCGACCGAGATCCCTTGCAATAGCCTTCCAAGATCGAGCAGCCAAACACCCTTTGTAACCAAAATAAATAAATAAAAATAAATAAAAAGATATTTGAGAGAATTAAAAATCGCTTATCGAGTTAAACGGGAAAACAGTCATTTTAATAACGAACTTACGCGTTTTGCCAAAATAAATACGAACTTTTTGTTGAGCCAAAAAATATACAAACTTTAAGTTGACTGAGCCAATTTAAGTACAGAAAAAGTCAACTTTTTGGCTTAGTTAACTTAGAAAAAGTCAAAGTTTGTTTTTATTTTGGCAAAAATATGTAAGTTTGTTATTAAAATAGTCATTTTCCCTTTTTCAGTTAACTATTTAATACTGAATTTTATTTAAAATTATCTATAATCTTTCACTTATATAACTACTAAAATATAGAATTATTTTTAAGTAAATTGACCACACATAAATATAAACCATATTTTTTATTTTTAAAAAATATCTCAAATACTATAAAATTGATTATATTTAATTAAGTCTCCGGTAAAAATAATTGCTACAATATTTTTATATTATATTGTTTTAGAGTATGTATCTAATTTTACGATAATATGCTAAAGAGTTCATACTATACATGATATTTAAATTTTAAATTATTTTTGCTAGACAATCTTTGCGACTTTATCAGCATCATACAACCATATTACAATTTAAAATCAAGATATATCAAAGAAAATAATTGTGTCAATTTTATATTTAGTTGTGTTTTTTGTATCACATTATCATTTGTATGAACGGAGTTCTTCAAATTTCCTTAATGTTTCTAAATAAATGATTTCGTTACATGAAAATATAAAAGCAATATCTTTACTGGACAACTAGTTAAATATAATCAATTTTGTAGTATTTGAGACATTTTTTAAATAAAATATGGTTTATATTTATGCGTGGTCAATTTACTTAAAAATAATTTTATATTTTATAGTTATATAAGTGAAAGATTATAGCTTATTTTAAATAAAATTCAATACTAAATATTTAATTGAAAAATGGAAAATGATCATTTTAATAATGAACTTATGCATTTTTACCAAAATAAATACGAACTCTTTGTTGAGCAAAAAAATATAAAAACTTTAAGTTGACTGAGCCAATTTAAGTGCAGGAAAAGTCAACGTAGTCCAACGTTGACTTTTTCTGTACTTAAAGTTCGTATATTTTTTGGCTCTACAAAGAGTTCGTATTTATTTTGGCAAAAACGCGTAAGTTCGTTATTAAAATGACTATTTCCACATTTCATTATTGAAACATAACAAAAAAAAAAACTTAGAAAAGTCGCAAACCTTTGCAAATGCAATAGCCAACCATCCGATTAAAACGAGAATGTTTGTAATCCATATCGTCTGTTTCAAGAAGAAATAAGATGGTTACCATCCATAACTGTATAATTAAAATTTGATAGTTGAGAACTAATTTTTGTGTAACTTACGTAGACGCGACCAACCAAATCTGTTAATTTCCCACAAATTAATGCTCCAAGGATTAGCCCCACCGTCAATATCGATCCAAAAAATGAAAACTGATATTTAAAAAAACGACAAAAAACAATAATTGAAAATTAGCTGAACCAAAAACAAATCTGGTCGAACCAGAAACAGATAACCGGGATAAACCGAAAGAGAAAAATAAGAAAAAAATAATTGAACTTGCATCAGCTATGGATAGATTCAAGTCTTTCATGATACTGGTTTGCGTAGGAGCCGTATATCCAACCTGTGGAGAGAAATAATTTGGTTGGTTAAAATAAAAACATGCATTAACCCAATTTCGATATCGATCTGAATAATTAAAGTATAAAAAAATTGGAGTTAAGGAACTCACAATGCATCCAAAGGTGAAGGCACCACAAGAACCGACAGTGAAGGCAAGAACAAAAGGTCTCGTGGAGGCATTTGATATTTCAGACAGAAGTGAAGAAGAAGATTTACTTGGAGAAGCTGATAAATCTTCTGTATTAGATAGTAATAAACCTTCTTCAGCCATTTTTAGAATCTGAGATGTTAAATCAAAGTGTAACACAAATCGCTAGAGAAAGCTATGGTTTCTTTTGTTTTTCTGGGAATGCTAAGGTATTTTCTCATATTTCAACTTAGAATTGGATTTTATTTATTTTGCATTTAGACAATGCTTTCTCAGTAAATGAAACATAAATCTTGTAACCAAAGTGGGGACGATAGTACAAATAATGAATAGTCATTTGTCTTTTTCTGAAAGAAAATAAAAGGTACCAACCAACCACCATGCAGAGACAACCCCCACCTTCTTCTTCTTCGGACTCACAGCATCTACCGTCTGTTGCGAGCCTATATCAACATATGTTTAATGGGCTTTTTAGCCCAATGAACTTACTTATAGTCCAATGATTCCATGTGTGGGTTCAAATAGTTTGGGCTTTTCTTAATGCATAGGCCCGTTTAAAAGAAATGAATTCGTTATTGTTTATAATTATTTATTTTTCTGGTGACAAATTGTTTATAATTATTCCTTCACGTCCCGTATTAAGTGATAGTGTATCACCTTTTACTATCTAATCAAAGTTTAAGTCGTTAAAAAAAAAAAAAGTTGCCTGTAAGTGTTTAATTTAGAGCATCTCCATCCGTTTAAGACTCTTAGAGTTTCTGCTAATTAAAATATTAATATAATTTTTTTATTGATTTAAATTTAAAAAAAATAAAAATAAAGGAATCAATCATATTAAAACAATGCTCTAGAAACGTTTCTCTATTTCTCATTAGAGAAAAACGATTCTCACATCTCTCTTTCTCTTTTAATTTCTTTTGATTATTTTAATTGGGGATTTCTCATATAAACACCCCTAATAGAAATGCTTTTATTAGTTTATTTGTAATATTTAGTTATGTTACCGTTATTATACATAATATGGTTCAAATTCAATAGCGTGTATGTTTTATATTGTAGACGACAAATAACTAAAATATTTAGAAGTTAGAACATATTTTGTTAATATGAAATAACATTATTGGCGAAGAGTTAGCGCACCAATTGGAATGATTTGTTTTTTTCTCCATAAAAGTCTATTCTTCGATTTTCAGCGTGAAAAGGATGTTGGCAAAAGATTAAGGAGAGTTTATTCTTTAAGGATTTTAATAGATCGGGAAATCCAATGTAAGATTTAGATATTTATGTAGATTTTTATAGGTTTTAAAATCAAATAAAAAAATTTCAAAATAGCATAGATTTCAAAGTAGATTTGAAATTCAAATAACATGAATTTGTCAAAATAAAAAATTTTAAAAATAATATATATCAAAAATAGATTTATACAAAAAAACTTTAAAGTTGTACGTTTTTGCATGTCAACCCTCCACATCAAAATATTACAAGTCAATATCATGACATTATAAGTCACCCGCAATATAGCTCTCAACCATATCGATGACGTGACAGCCGTCAACGCTTCACGGAAAATTTAACGGCTATTTAAATGCATCGTTTTGTACCTCAAACAAAAAAGGATTACTGCAAAAAACCTCAAAGTCGCCGTTGTTTGTAAATTAACCCTCAACTACAAAAATGCTGGTCAATATCGCGAACTCAAAAGTCACTCGTAGTATAACCATCGATCGTATATAGATTTGTGTAATTTTGTATATATGTTATTAAAAATACGCCGTTTTAACATTTGAAAAATAACAAAACATGATTTAAACGAAATTCGAACCCACGACCTTAGCTCAAATGAAATGACACATAGCCAATAAACCTATTTAAATAACATATATTCGTCATAAACGTGATTTAAACGAGATTTTAGGAGGAGAGTTATAGTTCAACGAGATAATAAGAACATGGTTTAAACATGATTTAAACAACCTTCTAGGAGGAAAGTTACAGTTCACCAAAATAGTAAAAAAATGTAAAGTTGACACCCTATAAACTAAGAAATTTTTAAAATAATCTTAGGGTTCGAATGGAGAGTGAGATAAGAATGGATGAACCACTTGAGTGCATGGACCTTTTACAATTCCCCATTCAACATTTTAGCATAAAGTAAAAAAAATAAATGGATGATTCATTTTCTAAAAATTTATTTTGTCTTTTAGGGGAAAATAGTGAGAGCTCTGCTGGTGGACGGACAGCCACCAAAACTAAAAAGATAGCACTCTTCTTTGTTATCTGCACACATTTCAAGAAGTGATATAATAAAATATATATATATGAACATTATAAAAGAAGGAATTTGCATAACTTGATGTAAACATCCGAGAGAAAAAATAAATCTTCTCACCACGAAAAAAACAAACAAACCAGGTTCATCATAGTCTATCAAAGGTATATTTATAATGTAATTTTATTATATATATATATATATATATATATGTTTTTCTAGTATAATTTCACTATAATATATATATATATATATATATATATATATATTAAAAACTAGTAATAAACATAATTATTAGATTTATAAATATAGTTAGGTTTCTAAATATTTGTATAATATTTTTTAAGTGTGTACAAAACATAATATTTACACTAAACTCTATAAATTTTGTATGATTATGTTTTGTAATATAGTAGTTTAGTGAAATTAGTAAAATAATTTAAGATAAACCATTAATTTTAATTTACATAGCAATGTAAGAAGTATAAGTTATAGAAATAATTATATTTATTTCTAAAAACATAAATTATAGTGATATTTATATTTATTTCTGAAAACATAAATTGTAATATTTGATTTATTTATTTTTTAATAATAAAAAAATTGAACAAAAACTAAGAAAAATAGTGAAAAAAATTAATCATTTTTTCAAGCAAAATACAGATATTTCATTTAAAATAAAAAGAAATGAACATTGTCGTTATATATTATAAGCATGCAAATTAAATAATTCTAAGTATGCATATTATGTTAAGTAACTATAAAAATACCCTTCCAAACTTCTTTTTTCACAAAAATACCTAGCGCGATTTCATAAGAGAAGTCTACTAGCTCGGTTTGAAAAATAATAACCCAAAGATTCTCACATAATTACGAAAATGTCATCCTCTTCAATAGCTCCCAACCACCATTACCAACAAAAATTGAGCTCTAAATGCTTCAACCAACCGAATTAAGAGATGTTAAAACTCTATAATTAAGCTAAAAACTCTATTTTTCTCGATCTCCTCTCTCATTCTCTCTTATTTCAACCATTAAACTCTAAAATCTCTTTCTCAAAATTCACCATCCTTAGATCTTGCGATTTACTAAGATTCATGCATAATAACGCTTGAATTTCTTGGGTATTGGTGGTGTGAGCAGTTCTTGGCCGTCGACGAAGCTAAAAACAAGATCAAACCGAAATTTGGTAATTTTTGCTTCATTTTCACAGATTTTCCAGAAGACAGACTTCTCAGGTGAGTCTCAATAGTCAACTGGAGGTTAGTTTTGCAATTGACTTTTTGCTTCACAGACTTCACGATAGAAGTCTCAAGTTCTCCTTTGAAAACAAAAAAAAACAGTCTTCAGACTTCACATTCTGTGTACATGAGGTTAGTTTTGCAATTGACCGTAAGTTTGACTTTTATTTTAGACTTCTCCTGTGAAGTCTGCGAAAAAAGAGGGTTAGTTTTGCAATTGACCTGAACAAAAACTTTTTATCAAGACTTCACCTGAGAAGTCTGCTTGAAAAAGAGGGTTACTTTTGCATTTGACCGAAATTTTGAAACATTGACTATTGATAGACTTCTCAGATGAAGTCTACAACCATCATAAATTCTGAGATTTAAAAAATCAAAAATTTTGGTCAATTGCAAAAGTAACCATTTTTCTACTCAGACTTCTCACGCGAACTCTCATGTAAAAGTCAAACTTTAGTCAATTGCAAAACTAGACCCTACTTTATGGGTAGACTTCACCGGAGTCTCATGTAAAAGTCAAACTTTAGTCAATTGCAAAACTAGACCCTACTTTATTGGTAGACTTCACCGGAGAAGTCTCTGAAGGCAAAAAGACTTCATCATGGAAGTCTCATTACGTAATAGACTTCACATGCGAAGTCTCATACTTATGAGACTTCCCAGATGAAGTCTAATGAAAAAGTCAAAGTTGTGGTCAATTACAAAACTAGACCCCAAACTCGTATAGACTTCTCAGACGAAGTCTCATTGTGTAGGAGACTTCGCCTGTGAAGTCCCCTTAAAAAGTCAAAATCTGGTCAATTGCAAAACTAGACCCCTACTTTCAGACTTCTCAGGCAAAGTCTCCTCTGAATTGTTTAGCAGATATCATCTGAGAAGTCTGTTGGGAGACTTCATCCAAGAAGTCTCAAATGATAATTTTAGTAAAAATAAAGTTTTAGCTTATTTGTAATTAGTTATTTTTATTTTCTTGTCCTAACATGTGTGTTACGTATGGCTTTTGATGTTTTAAAAATTTGAACTATTTTATCGTATAATTATTTTTAAATTATTTTTCTTAACTTATTAGGTATTTAGCTTATTATATTTAGACTTTACTGAGGAAGTCTATCCGGAGATTTCGTTTGAGAAGTCTCTTGCACTAACATTTTAAAAAATGTATTTGTATCGTATTTATTTTATATTTTTGAGATTTTAATTGTTTTTCATATGTATTAGTTATTGTTGTTGTTTATGTATGAATTTCACATCTCAATGTGTTATATTCTGTCTTAAATCGATTTTATTAGTTTATAGTAGTTATTTATTGCGAGACTTCACCTTTGATGTCTCTTATCTAATTATGACTTGTTTTTTTTTTGTTCCACTTTGCATTTCAGATGAACAAGAACAAAGTTTTGTCTAAGGACTTTGCAACTTTATTTCTGTTAAATTAAGACTTAAAATTTAATTTAATAGATTTCTCTTTTTTTTTTTCCAACATTTAATAGGTTTCTCAAGAAGTATTTTTTGTCAATATAACTTTTATTAATTGGAAATATCATTGTACAAGAGATTTATAATCCGAGAAGGAGGATTACAATTGTTTGTTTTACATTTACAATATTATATGTAAGAATTAAAGGCTACGGGAGCCTAGAACCGTCTCGGTGTGAATTCTCATTGTGAAGTCTCGTTGTGAAGTCTCACTATGAAGTTTGGGTGTGAAATCTCACAATGAAGTCTGGGTGTGAAGTCTCACAGTGAAGTCTGGGTGTGAAGTCTCACAGTGAAGTCTGGGTGTGAAGTCTCACAGTGAAGTCTGGGTGTGAAGTCTCACAGTGAAGTATGGGTGTGAAGTTTCACAGTGAAGTATGGTTGTGAAGTCTCACAGTGAAGTATGGGTGTGAAGTCTCAGTGTAAATCTAAGTCTGTAAAAATAAAGGGAAAAACGAAGACTCATATACAAATAAAAAAATAACGCAAAAAAACTCAATAAATTAACGAAAAATTTAGAAATCATATTCAACATAAATTATTTTAGACTTGAAATTCATAATGAATCCTCTAGATGAAATTAAAAAAAAAAACAAATCATAATGCACAGACAATTAAAGATTCAAATCTTAATTTTTGTTTGAAACATAAATTAATGTATGAATCTAAAGAATAAACAAACTTAACTATTTTCTGGTAGTGTTACGTCTCAGATCTGTAACAAGCATAAAAATATAAGTTAGTAGCACGAAGACGATGGTAAAAAATGCAATAATAATGAGCGAGTGGTTAGTCAGATCTGAGGATAGAGAAAATAACACTTTTGAGGAGAGATTAATAGCGACAAAAACAAAGAAAAAAACAATAAAAGCAACGTCTTATCGACGACGGTACGGTGGAGTGACATTGAAGCTGGAGAGATCTTTGCTATTTTACAGAGGTTTGAGAGAGAGAGAGAGAGAAAGAGAGAGAGAGAGAGAGAGAGAGAGAGAGAGAGAGAGAGAGCGCTCTACCGTTTTTGAGAGATTGAGAGAGATTTGAGAAAAATCGAAAAAATAAGTTTATATTTTTTCAGACTTCAATATGAAATTACAGACTTCACCTCTTAAATTCGAATTTTTTCAATTTTGAAAATATTTTTTCAATTTTGAAAATTTTGAATTTTTTTGAAAAATTTCAGATTTTACCTTTGAAGTTTCATACTTCACCTTTGAAATTTCAGACTTCATCTTTGAAATTTCAGACTTCACCTTTAAAATATTTTCGAATTTTTTCGAATTTTATGAATTTTTTCGAATTTTTCGAATTTTTTCGGAATTTTTTGAAAATTTTTGAAATTTTAGATTTCACCTTTAAAATTTCAGATTTTATCTTTGAAATTTCAGAGTTCAACTTTAAATTTCAGATTTCACCTATGAAATGCGAAATTTTTCAAAACATTTTGAAATTTTTTGAATTTTTTTGAATTTTTTGAAAATTTTTATATTACATGACTTAGTTTTATGAAACTTTATTTTTAAACCTTAGGCTTTGATTTAAAATAATTTATCTATCAAAAATTTAGATCAAAATATTTTTTTATAATTTTTTAATTTAAATTTAAGATTTAATTACGGTTGCAGACTTCGCTAGGGAAGTCTACGACTATTTATGATTTTCTAAAATATAATAAACCTTACATGCTTTAATATTATGAATGTTTCTGAAATTTTAATTTATAAAGTTCATATTTGAATAATCTTAATTTCTGAAGAAAAAATTACATTGAAATTATTTTTTTATTATTTTTTAATTTAAATCTAAGGTTTAATTACAGTTCAGACTTCATGGATGTCATGGACGAAGTCTACTGTGAGACTTCGTTCATGAAGGTTCTTCCGCGTGAAGGTTAGAACTGTAAATGCAATTTCTGTTTTTTTGTTTGCAAATAAGGGGGTTAATGCATTTTCCTTACTTTTTTTGTCTAGTTTTGCATTTGTTTCAATTTGGGGTCTAGTTTTGCATTCAAACTCAATTTTGGGTCTAATTTTAGCAATTCCCCCATAATTAAATTAGTCAATTTTAATAGATATGTATTTGTATGATCAAAATTTAGTGACAATGAAATATTTAATATTGACTTAATATATGATTTTTTTGTTTTATGGATAAATATAATTATTTATTGTTAAAATAAAACAAATTACTAATTCTATTTTTAAATTTGTAGATATGTCGTCTAACCGCCGGCAAAATACAAATGCTTCAGTCCAAGAAAACACAAGTGTCCCCACAGAAACATCATCACGAGTAATTAGTTCACATTTATTTTTATAATTTTTAGTGCAGTTATAATTAAATAAAATAAATATTTGAGAACTTTTATAACATGTAGGGCGCAAATAATTTTAAATGGACTTCTATCAGAGAAAAAATATTTCTTGAGATGTATGATGAAGCGATTAGGATGAATAATTACCTTTTAAAAGACCCCACAACTTTGGGTAAAGAATTTATAGTTAAAAAGTTTAACGAGGAGTTTGGTGTTAATATAACGTATAAGTTTTTCAAAGAAAAATTTGATCAGTTGAAAAGAAGTACAAGAAGTATCTGACTCTTATGGATTCTACCGACATCACGGTTGATCCTATTACATTTGAGATTGATGCATTTGAATCATGGTGGAAAGATCGTGAAGTAAGTAGTCATAATCTTTTTCATTTTTCAAATTGAATAGTCAAATTAAGTAAACAATAATTACTATTAATTTTTTAACCGCTATGTAAAATTGTAAAATCATTTAAACGAAATCCGCCATAGATGTGGGATGTGATGCAACGTTGTTTCACTTTATACAATGTCCAATCCAGAATCAATATTTTGTCAACCAGCGAAGAGAAGAAATGATGAATAAAGGTGCAACTAATATTGAAGACGAGATGGATCAAGAAACATATGGTAATGAAATGCCATACTGTCAAGTTCCGGAGACACAAGAAAAAGAAGAGGTGTATCACGTTAACATTGATGATGAAACACGTCATTCGAACAAATTTACCCATGAACATATACGACATAGTTATTCAACAATTGATAAGATTCAAATTTCTGGGTCTAGAGTTCAACAACGAGGTAGAAGAAGACGTTCATGTACTTCACAAAGATCTGCGGGAAACTCACGAGTCACTTTTGGAAGTGGTTCACGAGGAAGTCGTAAGAAGCAATCATTTGAGGAGTTATGGAATTGAGTTATGAGGAAAGAATTAAGTTATGAAATTTGGAAAACGAGCAATTTGAGGAGTTAATAATTCAACCATCACTAAATTATTACAATCGGTATTTTGGAAGAGGACGAGTACAAACAGATAATGGTTTGGGGTGGAGGAATATTTGGCGACGCTTACAAGAAGATCATGCTGCTTGTCTTCAACTACTAAGAATGTCACTTGGTTGTTTTAGAACCTTATGTGATAACCTAGAAACAAATTATGGTTTACGGCCAACATTAAATGTTAGCATTGAAGAAAGTGTGACAATATTTCTACGAATATGTGGACACAATGAAGTTCAAAGAGATGTTAGATTGCGATTCGGAAGAACTCAAGAAAAAGTGAAAAAGAAATTCTTTGAAGTGCTTACAGCGACTGAGTTACTTGCTTGTGATTTTATCATAACTCCAAGAAGACAAGATTTACTCAGGATTCATGACAGGCTTCTAATGGATTCAAAATATTGGCCCTTTTTTAGTGGATTTGTTGGAGCAATGGATGTAGTTCATGCATGCGTAAAGGTGAAACCTGAATTACAAAGAATGTATTGGAGTCGGCACAGTAGAACATCGTTTAACATCATGGCAATTTGTGATTTGAATATATTGTTCACATATGTTTGGAATGGAGCACCATGATCTTGTCATGATATAGCAGTTCTAACGATTGCGCAAAATAATAACTCTGAATTTCTTTTGCCTCCGGCTAATAAGTATTATGTAGTTGATTCTGGATATCCAAATAAACACGGTTTTCTTGCTCTCTATAGATCTTCACGTAACATGGTTGTTCGGTACCATATGTCGCAGTTCAACAATGGTCCTTCTCCTCAAAATAAGCAAAAATTGTTTAATCGATGGCAGGCATCATTACGTTATGTTATTGAGAGGGCATTTGGAGTTTGGAAAAAAAAATGGAGGATTCTTTATGAGTTTCCTAGATATAATATTGAAGTACAAAAAAGAGTGATAATGACTACAATGGGACTGCATAATTTTATAAGAATTTCAAACTTTTCAGATGAAGATTTTGCAGAAATAATGGAACAAGTTGAGTTTGATAACACAGAATCTGAAACTGATCTAGGCGACATTGAAGCATCAGAGGTAGTTGTAAGAAATCATATGATATACATTAGAGAAGAGATTGCAGATATGTTATGGGAAAATTGAAATATTTGATGTCAAATTCTTTTTTTAACTCGATGTATTGTTTTTTAATTTATAAACATAATTATAGTTATTATATCAAATTTTATTTATATATATGTTATGAACTGCTTTTCCCATTCAACAATATATTTTGAACCGCTTGATCCGCACTTGATCCACCAGATCCGCACTTGATCCACCAGATCCGCAATTAATCCGCCTCATCTGCTTGAACCGCTAGATCCGCACCGTATGATCCGCTTTTTCCATTCGAAGCCTTGATAAAAGTTGAATGTGGTAAAATAACCTTTTTTCAAATCCATTAACTTGAGGTAACTTTCTCTTTTAAGAAATATCATTCTAAATAATAGTTGCATGAATTTGTAATACAAAAATACATTGAAAAATTGTAAGATACTCCAACTACAGGAGGGTTGTTTCATGATTGATTTAAGAAGGGCTAGAGAGAGCTGGCAAAAGCCGAGTTCCATAGCCGGTGAGTTGACTTTCAAGTAATCACTCACACAGATCTGAACTCACCTTGTCCCATCATTATGACACCGTTTTTTTGTTTTTCATTATCGTTATCATTATTATTTTTTTGTTTATTAGTATATGAAATGACAGGAAATAATTTTCAAAGCTTATTGCCGGTGGAAATTTTGTCTTTTATTTTTATTTAATTTCTGTTGACGTTTTGCCGGCATGCCGTATGAAATAAATGCGTCAGCTACGATATAGGTTTGTGTATTTTTTCCAATTGTTTTAGTTTCACATAATTGCGTCTGACGAATGATATGATTATAGTGGTGAAAGTTGTGTTTGAGTGTATCCTGAACTATTCCTGTAAAAATGTAATTCTTTCGAACCCACTTCTTCACAGCTTATAACGTATGTAAAACATTTCTTTTTACAAACTTCGCATGCTATTATTGCAAAGAAAAGAACTTCCAAAGTAACAAGGAATGCAGAATTCGTCACTAATGTCCAAGAAGTATTAAAACAATACGATAGGAAAAAGATGGTACAACACACTATACTAAAGATTTAAAAGAGTAAAAATATTCATGGTAAATTAAGTACATAAGTGTGTGTTGTAATATACATATATAGATGGCTCGTTAATTATTGTCAAACATTGGATACGACTAAACAATAATATGTTATTTAATATATTATTACTGAGAGATTCCTTATCATGTTGCTTCCATCATCGGATACCTTTGAAACAAGAGTTACATGCATGCAAGTCGTGCCATATAAATGCCACCAAAAGGCAAAAAAAAAATAAAAAAAATAAAGCAAACTTTACATATAATTAACTAATATCAAAGGTCAATAATGATGATTTTATAATCATATGAGGTCAAAGCTAAACTTATAATTTTTATGCACGGCCGCCTTTAACGTTGTTTCAATCTTGATAAACCATATCAAACTAACCGAGACTAAAAGTTGATCCAAATATTAACTAGTCTAACATCATTTGACTTCTTACTTTTTTTTATTTTTTTTTGTGAAAACTAAATTAAGAAAATGATAGAAAAAATGATCCAAAGTTCATCGTGGAAATATATGTTACAAATTGAATCTTCCATTTTTATTACGTTTATTTTTTAATGAATGAAGTTAATCATATAAATAATTACCCTGTGGTTTATATATGCATGTGTAAGTGAATAGTATTGGCAAGGCAAACTAGAATTTATAGTTTAATCTACACGTATATACGCATTAATATGACATATATCTAATTAATAATCCTCACATGGTGTCTCTCTCCCTCTTCCTCTCTCACTATAAATGTTTGTGAACTTCATGTTATTAACTTACTCAATCTTTCTTAATACTTCAAAAGAACAAGAACTCAAAAATAAATTCAATCAATGGCATTAATGGTGAAGAATCATCCGTACGAGTACACAAAGATGGAGAAAGAAGACCAACAAGAGCTAATTCACAGAAGAGCTCAATTTCTAATTCAGAAGGTTTTAGAACGAGCCGACAACAAGACTAGACAGCAGCAACAGAGGAGGAGATCATCTGGACCGTTGATTATGATCAGAGTGGTCGGGATAAGAATGAGAATTGGTAAGAGGCTAAGAAAGCTGAGGAAGAACAACAGTTGTGTCTGCAATAATCTTATCTCTCGAGTCCTCAAATCTTTTAAACGTTTCTTGTGTTCTTCTTCTTCATCTTCTTCTTCTCGAACTATCTCTGATCTTCCTCCTCTCTTCTCTCTTCAAGTTTGATGATCTTGAGCTTTTTGTTTTGATATTATATTTTATGATACGCTTAATTTTGTAAAAAAAAAAATATATCGAGCTGATATCTGGTTTTGGATCTTCGATATATATATATATTTTTTAATATGGTTGAAATATCATAAGACTGATTTGATTAATCTTTAGACTTGCAATTTTGATAAGTTCATGTTTTAGATGTATATTGAGAATTAATTGATTTAGTGAAAATGTCGCACACATGCATATGACTTGTTTAGACTGGAAGTAGGTTAAAGCGCGATGGGAAAGTTAGGAAAATATATTATGTGTATTTATATGAAAAATGACTATATATGTGATGTTTAAAACTTTTTCTCTAGATTGAACAACCAATCAAATAGTCAAAATTATAAGTAAGACATGTTTGGTTGAAAAAAAAAAAAGAGAACGGAAATATGAACAATTATGGAGACAATAATTTTAACCATATGCCAAACTTTTATCATAAACTTACAAACCTGATAAGATATCAGTTATAATAACGAAATCCAAAGAACAAAACATTTATAAAAAGTAAATATATAATTCGTTTCAGTACTGAGAATTTAAAAAATACCAAACCCAAAATATATACATTATTAACTAAGCAAAAAAGCAAGTTTTGTCAAACATATCGGCCCTTACTCTTACTTGCAAGCTGCAATACGACGACTGAGTACGAAAGAGACCAATATATTGTTTTTGTTGCACTTATTTGCAATGAAAACATTTTCATATATACACTATGACAATGTCATTTATGTATTGTGAATTTAAAACAGTTTAACTATGAACGTATGCTCTATCAGATATCACCAATCAAAACCGAAAGATAAAGATGCTAAACATATTCGGTTTTCTACATGACATTGACTAAGTATGTATAGCAGATAGATGTCGAAGTCTATTTGAAAAAAATTACATACATTTTTGGAAGTTCTAGCTTGCCATATACGCAGGGCCACTTACGTAATGGTCGTAGAAATTAAAAGACAACTATGTTTTACCTAAATTTTGGTTTCTTCCAAAGCAAAAACTTATAATATTCTCAACCCCAATAGAACGACGAGTGAAAAATAGTTGTTATGCGTTACGACTTTTATTAATCTTTTGGAAATATACAATATATATACTTTTATAATACAGAATAAATTTAAAGTAATAAATGGAAAATGGTTATATGTGAGAGAAACTGGAAAAAGCTGTAAGACCGAACATGGCCACACAACTCATTAGTCCATCACGATTTTGTCGGTTCTTTTGATCAAACTTTCAAAGCCATTAGCTCTTTTTTCCGTTGACTTACGATTTTGTTTGGGTAGAACGTTGACCTATAACTTCTTTATTTGTTTATCATAGTCATATATTATTTGAAGTTAATAAAAAATGGATTAGTAACGTTTACATGTATAATTTTTAAACTCTACAGTTCACGTACACAAATTACCACATTGGAATTTGGCTTGTGGCACATCATTTTTTTTTTTGCCAAGTAGTGCTGTAGTGGACAAAATATCCATCGAATCAAACGATAAAGAATGATATATTTTTTTTTACCGTAAGAAAAATCCGAAATGCACTGAATTGGATTTTGGTGCAACTTAAATCAATTAATTTGATTAAAACTATATAATATAAATTACTAACGCGTATACGCGGCATTATAATAGAAAATTCAAAATAAAAAATTTATAAATAGAATTAAATAACCAGTAAAAATAATTATATATAAAATATTGAGAATGTCTATACGAAATCATTCACCAATAGAAAATCTATCAAAGTTACAATTATTTATTTATTTTGATTAAATTTAGGTTGGTTTATTTCTATTTGAATAATATTTATTTGTTTTTAATCATATTTGACTTTTTTTTTAAATCGATATAAAAATATATTTAGTGTTGTCATTCTGAATTTCTTTGCTCAATGTCTTTTGAAAAATAGTCATTTTATGAAAAATACAAGAAAAATCAATCAAAATTAGAGAAAAATTTAATAATCATAAAAATATATAAATAATTTTTTTACTACAACCTCATAATAATAAATTAAAATAATCTTTTCTTAAAAATAGAATAAAAACAAACCAAAATTAGAAGAAAAATTAATATTCATAAACTATATCGATATATATTTTATGATTACCTCATAATAATAAATTAAAATATTTTTTTAAAAAATTAAAAAGAATAGATGTTTTACTAATATAATGAAGTTGAAAGTATGATTGTTTTGAAGAAAAGTGTTTTGTTTGTTGAGAAAATATAATATTACTTATTTGTTTATATAGAGTTCTATATTTACATTTTTTTTCTTTTAAGATTAGAAATTTTCTTAGCTATGGTAGTTTATTTTTTTTTATAGTTTTCTTATAATAATTTTTGATATTTTATCAACTTTGATACGTGTCGAAATCGATCGATGAATATGACACTTGTCGCGATATCGTAATTTAGCAACTTTACTTTATATAATAAGAGATTAGTTAAGTAATTTAAAAACTTTTTATTTTTTAAAAATTTATCCATGGGAGTACCGAAGCAAACAAAAATCATTTTTATATTTTAACCAACAATATTTTTCTTTCTGACGATTTTAACCGACTATCTAAAGAAAGATTCGAGATTGTATAAGGCCCAATTGAGGCCTTCAAATCGACCCAATTTCAGACCTCGATTTTTTTTCTTTTGTCCCAGTTGAAATATTCGTTATGGAGACAGTTCGAACTTCGAAATTCAAAACTTTTCTAATTGTGAAGTGGAATAATATTCTGTAGGCTATCGTCCAAACAAATGAACAAAATAGAGTTCAAAACTTTTTACCATTAATGCCTTTGAAAAATATAAGTCAAATTTATAATTTACGTAATTGTCGGAGTTATTTTCAGCAAAATTGACAGACATAAACTTGTACAGTTCTATCACACTCACAAATTGACGCGACTGAATAATTCCAATTCCAGTCAAACAAACTCAATCTCAAATCTTTCGTTCTGGGTTTCTCTCTTTCAATCCTCCAAGCTCATCTTCTTCTAACTCAATAGCTAAAGTCTCCTCCTTTACTAATGGGTTGCTTCAGCAGTAAACACCGGAAAACTCAAAACGACGGCGGAGAAAGATCAATTCCGATCAATCCAGTACAAACCCATGTCGTTAATCAAGTCCCTGAGCATCGTAAACCTCAAATCCCAACACCCAAACCCACAAATCAACCAATCCATCAACATATTTCAACACCGTCTTCAAATCCCATCTCAGTTCGAGATCCAGATACGATTTTAGGTAAACCATTCGAAGACATCAGGAAATTTTACAGCTTGGGGAAAGAATTAGGTCGAGGTCAGTTTGGGATTACGTATATGTGCAAAGAGATTTCCACTGGGAACACTTATGCTTGCAAATCGATACTTAAGAGGAAGCTAATCAGTAAGCAAGACAAAGAGGATGTCAAGAGAGAGATTCAGATAATGCAGTATTTGTCTGGACAACCAAACATTGTTGAGATCAAAGGTGCTTATGAGGATAGACAATCTATACATTTGGTTATGGAATTGTGTGCTGGTGGTGAGTTGTTTGATAGGATTATAGCTCAGGGTCATTACTCTGAGAGAGCTGCTGCTGGAATCATTAGGTCCATTGTGAATGTTGTTCAGATTTGTCATTTTATGGGTGTGGTTCATCGTGATCTCAAGCCTGAGAATTTCTTGCTTTCGAGTAAAGAGGAGAATGCTATGCTTAAAGCAACCGATTTCGGGTTGTCTGTCTTCATCGAAGAAGGTGAGCTTGAGATTCAACATATTATTAGCGTTTCTTTTGATAGAATCATCTTTAGGAGTTTTGATCATTTTGTTGGACAATGGTATGTCAATGTTTGGAATCTATAAGATTGTCTTGCACAAGTCTCTTTAGTAATTAGTATCAAAAATCATTTTAGGACTTTGGTAGTTCATTGCATTGTGATCTCAAGCCCGATAACTTCTTGTTCTTGAGTACCAATGAGAATGTTATGCTCACAGCAATCAATTTTTGGGTTTCTCTGTTCGTTGAAGATGGATCATATTATTTAGCGTATAAATATATGAGTGTGTGTAATAGGTTTGGATCCGAGTATGTTTATTAATGTTTAGATTCTATAAGACTGTCTTGCTCAAATTTCTTTAGTATTGAAAATCTGCATTTTTTTTTTGCTTTAATCATGAGCTAGATCGGTGACTTATGTTCCAATGCATAGGGATGGAACTCAAGACTCTTTAGTAAGAGAATTGGGTTTATGTTGTCCTATTGCACAGATTGTGATCCTTACGATATTGTCAAGTATGCCATTTTCGTTTATTGAATCTTATGTTAATATGGTTGATGTTACGTTTGTGAAACCAACATATACAGGAAAAGTTTACCGGGATATAGTTGGGAGTGCTTACTACGTTGCTCCTGAAGTATTAAGGCGAAGTTACGGGAAAGAAATCGACATTTGGAGTGCAGGTGTTATTTTATACATCCTACTCAGCGGTGTACCTCCTTTTTGGGCCGGTAAAAACCTTTAAGCTAACCAAACTCCTTGAATTTTTTCTTCTTGGGGTTTTATCTACAATCATATGTTATATTGTAGAAAATGAGAAAGGAATATTCGATGAGGTTATAAAAGGTGAAATTGATTTTGAAAGCCAACCATGGCCTTCTATATCTGAGAGCGCGAAAGATCTTGTTAGGAAGATGCTAACCAAAGACCCGAGGAGACGAATCACGGCTGCACAAGTTCTTGGTAAGATAATGTGAATACCAGTATTTTTTTTTTCCAATTTGTATGTGATCTAACGAAATCAAATTAAAAAGTCCATATTAGAAGGGCTTGATTATACATTCTATAGGCTCAACACCAGAATAACATAGTTAGTCCATTGTATAGGTCTTAAAAAGACACTGGTTAATGTTGAAGTCTGAACTGGATCTTGTCTTTAGTTTATAGTCGTCTAACTAGTAATGCTTTACTAATATGTAGCAATCCTTATGGTTTATAGAACATCCTTGGATCAAAGGGGGAGAAGCACCGGACAAGCCTATTGATAGCGCTGTGTTATCCCGTATGAAGCAATTCCGAGCAATGAACAAACTTAAGAAGCTAGCTCTTAAGGTAAAGAAGTAGTTCAAATAATTATGAAATTATCTTTCTATATTCCTTTTGTGCATCTCACTTATTGTCTTGCAATCTCATTTCGTTCTCTAATCAAACGAAACGTCTCATATCTACCAATTCCTCACACTTTGTGTTGTGATTTGTGTGTTTGGTTTGCAGGTTATAGCAGAGAGTCTATCAGAAGAGGAGATCAAAGGTCTTAAAACCATGTTTGCAAATATTGATACCGACAAAAGCGGGACAATCACTTATGAAGAACTCAAAACTGGGCTAACTAGACTTGGGTCTAGACTCTCTGAAACTGAAGTTAAGCAACTTATGGAAGCCGTAAGTTATCTTCAACATCTTGATTTCACTTTTCAATTAAGATCTTGAAAAAGACAAAGCTTGAAACACATGATGATAACTTTTCAGGCTGACGTGGATGGTAACGGAACAATTGATTACTACGAGTTTATATCTGCGACGATGCATAGATACAAATTAGATCGAGATGAGCATGTATACAAAGCATTCCAACACTTTGATAAAGATAACAGCGGGTAAGCTTCTTCCATTTTCAGTTTACGAGTTAATCTCCATCGATCATTTATTTTTCTTTTGTTAGAGAATCAAGATTCAAATGTGTACAACAATTATGGGCACCAATGTTAATGCTTTTGTAATACAACAGGCACATAACTAGGGATGAGTTGGAAAGTGCCATGAAGGAATATGGAATGGGAGATGAAGCTAGCATCAAAGAAGTTATATCCGAAGTTGATACCGACAATGTAAGTCGCACTCATTAACATATAAGCCAACATCTCAAATATTAAACCGGTTCTTGAGACCTTGTAATAAACTCTGTTACAGGATGGAAGAATAAACTTTGAGGAATTTTGCGCAATGATGAGAAGCGGCACCACGCAGCCACAAGGGAAACTGCTTCCATTCCATTGACCACGACAGCATAGATTCCAACAGTTTATCAACCGAAGTGATTTTTAAACCCGGAGAAGAAGAGTTAAACCGGGGGAAAACCGAGGTGGGAGTAGTTGATATACTGTCTCAAAATGTTCTTCTTTCTTCTCTGTGGTTGAACAGAATTATTTGTCCTTCTCCTTAGTTAGTCTGAAACTGAGTTTGAGATACTGTCATGTCTTAACTCTTTGTAACATTAACAAATCCACTTCTTTTTTTGTGTAGCTTTCTTGAGAACCTTCTTAATCCTTATTAAGACTTTGATGAGTCAATACTTTTCCTCCCTGATACGATAAAATTATTCTTCTGTAAAACACCATAATAAGTCAGGACCTGTTTGTCTTTTCTCACTGGTAAAAAAACTAAGGAATAAACTCAAGATAATACCCTAAATCTCTCATGCCCAGAAGGCCCTAATCCTTCAGATTTGGTTGATGAGAGATCTTATCATTTAGATGCTTAATCGTATGTGATTTGTCGATAAACGTCACACTGTCTCATTTAACCTTATAAAAGGTTTGGAATATTTCAACAAAAGAGTTTATTCTTAGTTGTCTGTTTGTAAGCTGGATGTTCAATATACGTGGGATGTACGAAAGAAGCATTCTAATGTACTCTAGTAATTTTACTAGTGGATCTGTCAATAGAAAATTATAAATTACAGTATATTAGTTTTATAATAATAAAGTAAATTAATTAAAAAACAACAAATTACAGTAAGACTAGTTTTGCTATACTAATAAAGAAAACAAGAAAAACGCACCAATTATAGTAAACGGCTGTTAAAGAAAACATTTAAAGAACCAAGATTACCGTTGACAAAACAAAACACAATATATGATCACTTTTTTTTCAGGCTGATGTTTGATGGTAATGGAACTATGTCTATATCGAGTTTATCTCGGCGACAATGCAAAGACACAGATTGGAACGAGATGAACATTTGCACGAAGTATTCCAACACTTTGATAAAGACAACAGTGGGTAAGTTAATGAATCAATCTCCATCAATCATTTTTGTGTCAAGAGAACATGTTGTGAGATTAAAATGTAAAAAAGAAAACATCAGTTTGAATGGCTTGTTTATAATTTATACGATAGGTATATAACGAAGGATGAATTGGAGATAGCCATGAAGGAGCATGGTATTGGAGATGAAGCTAATGCCAAAGAAATAATGTCAGAAGTCGATAAAAATAACGTAAATTATATTACTCTCTATAATTTTCCTTATTTATCCCGGTTTAATATTTAACCGGTTCTGAATCTTGTAATGAATTTTGTGCAGGATGGAAAAGTAGACTACGAAGAATTTTGTACGATGATGAGAAATGGCAACTTGCAGCCACAAGGGAAACTTCTTGGGATCCATTGATCATAAGCTCTTTGTTTTTGTTTCACCCGAAAGCGGTTTTCTTAAACCCGAAGAAGCATAGCTAAACCGGAAAAAACCGAGATGAGCTTACTTGATCTTGAAACTGTTTACATGTCTTCTTGTAACCAAATCCATTTTCTTGTAATATTCTTGATCCTTGTGGACATCATTGCAACCTTTTAGCTGAATTAGAGTTTTTGCTCATGTCTCTCTAATTTTTCAATTTACAAATAAAATAAAAACAAAGACCAAAATATGATGAATTTGAATATTTAAAGACCATTGACTTGAATACCAAACGTACAACTTGAGAGTTCTTCGGATGATTCTCCATTATCTCCATAAATCTTACATTTTGACGATCTGGGTTCCTCGAAATTCATCTTCTTCAACCCAGAAACGTCTCTGAAAGCTCTCAATCAGATTAAAATGGGTTGCTTCATCAGTAAAAACCCAAAACCTTCGCAAAAGACGATACTTAAGAAACCATTCGAGGACATCAAAAAGCTTTACATACTCGGGGAGAAATTGGGTGAAGGCCAATTCGGTATAACACGAAAATGCGTTGAGAGATCCACAGGTACGACTTACGCCTGCAAAACCATACTCAAGAAGAATCTAAAGAACGAAGAAGATGAACAAGCCGTGAGGAGAGAGATTCGTATAATGAAGCATTTATCTGGACAACCAAACATAGTGGAGTTCAAATGTGCTTACGAGGATAAAGATTCTGTACATATCGTTATGGAATTTTGTAGTGGTGGAGAGTTATTCAAAAAGATCGAAGCTTTGTCCAATGCTGACAAGTTTTACTCGGAGAAAGATGCTGTTGGAATCATTAGGCCGATTGTGAATGTTGTGCAGATTTGCCATTTCATGGGTGTGATGCATCGTGATCTAAAGCCTGAGAATTTCTTGCTCTCTAGTAACGATGAGAATGCTGTGCTCAAAGCTATTGATTTTGGGTGTTCTGTCTTTATCGAAGAAGGTGCGTTTGATGTGTTTGGATTCTATGACTTTTATTCCAATGCATAAAGATCGGACTCAAAACTGAGTTTAGAGGTTGATTTTTGATAGAATCATCTTAGTAATATGGTAGTTTTGGATTTAGTATGTCAAAATTTTGTTTCTATAAGATTTGTCTTACACAAGTCTCTTTAGTATCGAAATCTGCGTTATTTTGCTTCTGTCATGAGAAATTTTGGTTACTTTTGTTCCAAAACATAGAGATGGGACTCAATTTTGATTTTAGAGGTTAATCTTTGATAGTTTGATAGAATCATCTTAGTAATTGGGTAGATTTGGTATGAAAATGTTTTGTATCTATAGATTTGTCTTGCACAAGTCACTTTAGTTTGCTTCAGTCATGAGAAATTTTTGTTACTTATGTTCCAATGCATAGAGATTTGGATTTGATGACTCATAGTCTCATACATTAAGTATCAAGAATCGGATTGACATTATCTTCTTTTATTGTACAGATTGTTTTCAAGTATGCCATATTAGTTACTTTGATTCTTATTTTTTCATATAATTGAATTGATGCATTGTTTCTGAAACCAACAAAAACAGGAGAAGTATACCGGGATAGTGTCGGGAGTGCTTACTACGTTGCTCCTGAAGTATTAAAGGGAAATTATGGGAAAGAAGCCGACATTTGGAGTGCAGGGATTATTTTGTACATCCTGCTCTGTGGCAAACCTCCCTATGTGGCCGGTAAAAACTTAAAGCTACTAGATTTGTTTCTTTTTGGTGTTTGATCTGTAATTTATAGTTTTATGTTGTATGTACATTGTAGAAACTGAGGAACAGCTGCTCAAGCAGATATTGAGAGACGAAATTGATTTTACGAGCAAACCATGGCCTTCTATATCTGTGAGAGCACAACATCTTGTCAAGAAGATGCTTACTAAAAACCCGAAGGAACGATTATCTGCTGCAGAGGTTCTTGGTAAGTTCCTTTATTTCTCTTTTCTAGATAGTTCTAGAGCCAACACAAATGTTTAATCTGTTTCTGATTCTAAAGCAATCAAATTGAAAATCAGATGAATCCATGGTTGTCTGTTTTTATTGGGGTTCCAAAAGAAGCTTCAACAATCCAGAATTGTGCTCACTATATTTGTGGAGAGATTGTTTCCTCAAAACAAATTCCGTTGTTTAGGCGTTAAAAGGACACTATGTGAATCTTGAAGTCTTGTTCTTGTTCCGTCTGTAATGCATTACTACTATCCTTGTTTTATACAGGACATCCATGGATGAAAGAAGGAGAAGCTTCAGATAATCCTATTGATGGTGTTGTTTTATCCCGTTTGAAGCAATTTCGAGATATGAACAAGCTTAAGAAGGTAGCTCTTAAGGTAAAGAATATCCCGGTTCTTTCTAATTCATGTTTTCTAGTCACTGGAAACATATCATATCCTTGGAAATGATCTTTCTTCCTATCTTTGTATATGAAGGCATTGGTTATGATGTGTGCGTCTGATTTGCAGGTTATTGCAGCAAGTCTATCAGAAGAGGAAATCAAAGGTCTTAAGACACTGTTCTCCAATATTGATACCGACAAAAGTGGCACAATTACTCTTCAAGAACTCAAAACAGGTCTGACCAGACTTGGATCTAAACTCTCTAAAACCGAAGTGGAGCAACTCATGGAAGCAGTGAGTTATCATCAAGTCTTTTAACTCGCCATTTCTTGATCACTTGTCGAATCCGAAATCTTGAAAAAAGAGAAAAACTTTTCAGGCTGATGTGGATGGTAATGGAACAATAGACATAGACGAGTTTATCTCTGCGACAATGCATAGATATAAATTGGATCGAGATGATCATGTATACAAAGTATTCCAACACTTTGACAAAGACAACGACGGGTAAGTTTCTTCTACTTTTGCTAATCAGTAGTATCAAGACTAATATATGTATGGATCGAACAATGTTCTTGCGAGGAACAATGGGATAAAGTTAAAGCTAAAATATGAAACGTTTGTCTATACAAAAGGCACATAACGAAGGAAGAGTTGGAGATAGCGATGAAGGAGCATGGTGTGGGAGATGAAGGTAGCATCAAAGAAATCATAACCGAAGTCGATACGGATAATGTAAGTTGGTCCAATCCAATACATCAAACATGAAACATTAGACCTGTTTTTTTTTAAACCTTGTATGTAATGAACAAATCTGTTACAGGACGGAAAAATAAACTTTGATGAATTCCGCACAATGATGAGAAGTGGCAGCAGCATACAGCCACAAGGGGAACTTCTTCCGAGCAATTGAATCATATTATGCTCTTAGTTCTTGAATAACGGTTTAGGGAAGAAGAATTAAACCGGAGAACCCAAAGTGAGAGTTAGTTTGATGTGTTGAAACTCTCTCGTAAGTTGCAAGTAATGCACTTTCTTGTAAAATGATTCAATTGAACAGCACTTTTTCCTTTTAATCTCTGTAATAATTATTTAAAAACTGCTCACATTATTCACTTAAAAGGAGCCATAAATAAAGTGTGTTAACTTTCTATTTCTTATATGGTTTCAAATATTTGAAAATATGGTATCTATTCATTTATATTTTTCAATCATAATTAGCTGACAACATGAGTTCCCCTCTATATTTATGACTTAACCGTGAATTGTATATTTATTTCTTATAATTTTTGTTTGGTAAAATGTTAAATTCATACCATTTCAGAGTTTTTTTACAATAGACCAAAATACAGAAAACCGAAAACTATACACAAACAACATTACAAAAAAATGCTACAAAAAGAGGAAACTAACGAATTTGAGATATTCTAAAATAAAATGATATAAACTTTACATTTTAGCAAAAAAAACTGAGATAAAGATTCTGTATTTTCTAAAATTGTATATTTTCTTTCAGATAAGTATATAATTCCTTTTTTTTTGGATGTTTAGAGTTGTCATTACACTAAATTCGGGTTCAAACCTGATGTTTTGCATGATGCGAGAGTTATTTGGTTGATAAATCATTTTTTTTCTTTTGTGGGGGTGCTGAACTATACTGATGGGGTCATTATGATCTAGTTGTAACGTTGATAACAAAAAAAAGAAAAAAAAAATGTCTTAGAGTTTTCGTAATACTTGACCTAAGGATTTATGAAATACACATCTGAATTTAATACTTGGGAACGAGAAAATATTTCGGTACCGCTCAACGTTTTTGGTTTACTTTAATTCGATTGGTATTTTGGTTGGTTTAACGTAACCATATTGGTTCGGTTGACCACGATTCCTTTCACAATACGGCGCTTAAAGTCTTAAGCCCTAACTAAGCAAGGAACCAAGAAACCTTATACTTCAAGAAACCATCTCTCTGATTGGATTCAAATCTTTTTACAGCGAGCGTCAATGGCTTCCACGAAGCGTTTGTTGCTGTCGTTGCCACTTGAGTTAATAGAAGAAATACTTCACAAGACTCCTGCTGAGTCTTTGATCAGATTCAAATCGACGTGCAAGCAATGGTACGAACTCATCACCGACAAGAGATTCATGTACAATCACTTTCATCACTCTCCGGAACGATTCATAAGAATTGATAATAATCAGACGGTTCAAATCATGGATCCGGTGACCGGGATCCTCTCGGATTCACCAACCCCAGACGTGTTTTGCTTTCCATATAAGCTTGCTTCTATGGTTCACTGTGATGGACTAATGATATGTATGTGTAATGATTCGAATTACTGACAAACAGGAAGCGCCCAACTCGCAGTTTGGAATCCGGTTATGCGGAAAATCAAATGGATCGAGCCGTTGGTCTGTTACTATAAAATTGATTACTTTGGGATTGGATATGACAATACATGTCGTGATAACTACAAGATCTTGAGGTTTTCTGGTCCTCTGTCTCATCATGATCCAGAGTGTGAGATATATGAATTCAAGTCAGATTCGTGGAGAACTCTTGGTGCTAAGTTTGATTGGGATGTAGATACTCAGTGCAAAGGTGTGTCAGTGAAGGGTAATATGTATTGGATTGCTAAAAGTAAAAAGAATAAAGACTTTATTTTAAGTTTTGATTTGTCCATAGAAACGTTCAAGGACATATGCGTTTGTCCACCTTGGAGGAGAACTCGACGATTATGCTGTTTCAATGGAGATAGACTCTCTTTGTTACTACAACATGATGAACAAGTGTCAACGATTGAGGTGTTGGTGACAAACAAGTTGAGTGATGGGGTTGTTTTGTTTAGCAAATATTTTAATGTCACTAGCCCTCATCTTCCGACGATACAGTATTATTTTGATATGGCTTATCCGGGATACTCCATTGGCAAGCACAGTAATATCATGGTATGGTGCGAGGGATATGTCAAAGAAGATGATAAGTGGTATACTTGCATCACTCTTTACCATATTGATGAAGGTGGAATAAGAAAACAAATTGAGACAGGACGACATGGATACTCACAGTACAGTCACGCGTTTATTTGTAGCTATGTGTATGTTCCAAGTCTGATTCCAGTTCCAGAATAAGAGGGTTGTTCAGTCTTCTTAAAACTCTGTTTTTTGTTCTTTGTGTTTGTTGATCCTTCTACCATGTACACTGAAATCAAATATAAGACTGCATACGTTATTGACATAGACTTACTGGTTTTGGATTCTGTAATGATCTTGAGAAGTTTTACTTTTTGGTCTACAGTAGCATGTGTACTCCCTTGGCCGAGGTTATGCCATGGAGAACGCCGCTATCTAGAAATCCCTTGGCAATGGTGTGAGCTTTGTAAGGGTGTTTTAGGTTTTGGAGAAAAAAACAATTGTAAATTTTGTAATGGGGGCAACCACTAGTAAATATAATACATCCAAAGAGATCCATTTTACAAGAAGTTTTGCAAGAATCTAAGTAAAGACACCCAAAAACTAATTTTGTTCTATTAATCTACCCTTATAAAGACTATAAGAAAATATGCCAATCTGAATCCGGTTTTGCAGAAAATCAAAGGGATCAAATCATCGGTTTGTTACTGGGGAACTGATGACTTCCGGATTGGTACAGAGTAATCAACGTCTCGAAAAAATAAAAACCAGTTATTGAAATTGAGATCGTACCAGTTTAACAATACAATGGAAAGTCTCTGCGCTGCACTCTCATCGTTGTCATCATCATCTGCATCTCACATCGGCGACAAGATGGCGAATCCGGGGAGCATACCATTTCACCTTCTCTATATGTTCCACTGTTACTTCCCAGCTACGGCCTAAACCATGAAACCCAAAAATATAAGTCCCAAGTTATTTTCTAGTAATACTCAAATCAAGATTAAAAATCTCATCACCCAGTCAAATCCTAGTCTTGAATCAGAAACTCAGTTTTCGGTAGTGGAAACAACCAGGTTATTCTTCTACTTTGTTACACTGGTTTAGGATTACCAAAACCGAATTTCGAAAACCAATACTCTTTCTTTGAGTTCAAAAAGTTATCGATTTTGTTCATAAACTTATTACCTTCGGCTCTAGCGATATCACTTAATGTTTTGGTGACATGTTCGCCCCAACTGCTCTCATCCGAGTCCTTGACATTTCCGTGCACATGGAGTACTCCTCCCTCAGGCCTGCAAGTTCCAATAACAAGTATAGAGACATGACTGAACCTTAATACTTAATCCAGATTTTATGCTTCTGCTGGTTCTTATTGTAAAGACCAAGTTTTAAGAAAAGTAAAATCACCTTAATGCCTGAATAGCTGTGACCCAGCTTCCTTCGCTACTAGGGATAAGACCAAGATGGACTCTGTCAGCTACTCCCTGAGAATCAAAAGATTTGAAACGCAAAATATATCAATCTAGTGATTTACTCGATCCAACAAGTATACCATGAGCAGTTTGGAATATCATCAACCGTACTTTCGGTGCGGTGATCCGGTTATCCCCTTCAAGAATGATACAACAGTCGGAAACAGAATTTGCTTCAACATTACGTCGAAGAGCTTCAATAGCATGGGGATTCCACTCACAAGCATAAACTAGCCTCGCTTTTGCCCTGCAAATGTAAATTAAGTATACATTATAGTTGCATGCGCTCTAAGAAAGTATTGGCTTCTGATTGTATAAAACCACGATCTCTTTTCTACTTTATTAGATAATGGCCTACCTCACAAGGAATGGGAGAACGAAATATCCAATTCCAGCAAACAGATCCACCACAACTTCATTTTCACAGGCCATGTTACCCATACGAAGCTTTTCTGAGAGATTACCCCATGAGAACATGCACTTCGTAGAATCAAAAGAGTACAAGATCCCATTTTCACGGTGATCAACCCATCCATTGTCTCCCACAAGAATTTCCAATGTACTATCCCTTGTACCATTAGGTTCAACTCGTCCCTGAAAAAGACACAAAATCGATAAAATAAGTCTTACTGGTAAGCAAATGCAATTGGGTAAGACAATGGTTTGTAAGGTTCTCAGCATTCTCATAACTAATCAATAATGTAGATTTGAGGTGCTTTAAGATTAATAGGTATAATATAAAGGTTTACACTTAAAAATTATTGGTGTAAGGTTCTAAAGCAACATACTTGGCGAGCAAGGCGGTTAGCACTAAGAGATTTAGAAACAGCACACCAAACTTCATCACTAATAGAGCTCCAAGCTGGATCTTTAAAGGATGTTGCAGGAAGCACAACAATATCCCCAAGCCGTTCCCATCTACCAATAGAGAAAACACAATTACTTATCAGATGGGAGCGAAAACAACATGCACACAATCAGATTCTCACCATTTTAATCCCTGAGTATTATAAAATCTGCATTCAGGAGCACTTACCTTTGTGGAAGCTCATCCAAAAGCTCTACTGGTAGGCCTTTCTGTTTAAGTATAGATGTGATATCTTCTCTCATTCTCTGTAACGGGGATTTTGCAACTTTTTTGGCTTCAAACGCTACATTAATGAGTTTTTTAGCACCATGTTCCTTCAATAAATTCAAAGCCGCTGAGCTGGATATATCCTTAAACGATAGACCCTTTGTTAGGTTATCATCCTCTGACCCTTCTATGTCCTCTCTCAAAAGCTGCTTCTCATGGAAAAGTTCAGAAAACTTTTCAGTCACAGGAAAGCATATACAAAGACCTTTTTCGTTTGAGTAAACCTTCCTCTCAAGGTCTAACCATCCGAAACTTTTAAGTATGTCCTTGCCAAACTTTGCATACTTTCTTTCTAACTGTATCACCCATGGTTGAGACAGAGACGTTTCAGTCTTCAAATCTGCATTGTTTTTATTAGATTCTATAGAAACATCTTCAGGTTGAGGAGGAACATGATTTTCACTCATAGTCACAGATTGAACCAAGTTAATTTTCACTGGTTCACTGAACTTTGTCCCAAAAGCATAGCAAGCAGCCCCACCCCCAATGACGATTAGATCATCACCAAGAACGCTGGCTGTACTTCGAACAAACAACTCTTTGTTCATAAATTCCAATCTCACACTCCTCCACAATCGGTGCTCCAGATCTAGCAAAGTCAACTCTTGACAATTTTGTGAGACAGGACAACCTCCAATTACGCCAATAATATGCTTATAAACAAACATTGAGTGGGAAAACCTGGCATGAGGCCAATTTCCAGAAATCACTTCAAGTTTCCAATAACAGCTTTGGACATCAAAGCTGTATAGATCATTGAGTACATTTTCCCCATTGTAACCTCCAAACATGAATAACTGAGACCCATATGCAACCATAGCATGAGAGTGGCGCGCACAGGGCCATTGACCTTGTTGTTCAACTTCTTTCCACTGAAGGTCCTTTGTATCCAAAATGTGCAACGAGGAAACTATCTTATCATTGTAAATCCCACCGAATATGTATACTTTTGAGCCAACACTGGCTGCTGCATGCCGATGCCTGCTCAATTCAAACAATTTGCACTTAAAAGAAAATTCGAGATAGCAATTATCTGAAGGGATCTCAATGCAACAAGCAACAAAAACATATAATAAATCAAAGAGATGAAGCAAGATAGGCATCAAACCATGTGAAATAAATAGGATTATTAGTTTCTAAAATACAGTTGAGGGGCTTTCCGAGAATTTGAGGTTCATTTAACAAAATAAAGAGTACATAGAAGTTAATCACTGGAAATAGATCAAAGGTTTGTTGAAGAAATGGACAAACAAAATGACATTTACCTTGGAGGAAATTCACTTCCAGTACACCTTTGTGAGCTCCATTCACCCTTGGGTATATCGAGCCTCCACACATCATTCAAAATGTTCAAGGGATCAGCCCTTCCTCCAATTACAAACATGAAGTCGCCAACCATTGAAGCTGTGTGTCCAAGTCGTGCTGATGGAGAATCATTGACTGCAATCAACTTTAAGGTGCCACATGAAGGATCGAGCAACAAAGACTCGTTTCTTCGAGCATGTCTACCAAAACCACCAAACCCACCAAACACGATAACCTCTTTTCGGTCTGTTTTATCTATCGTACAAGCTGAGTGTCCCCAAAGGTGGAGCTTCTCAACAGGTTCCCCAACAATGGATAATTTCGAGAGCAGTATGAGATCTTGCTGAAGCCCTGCCAATGATTTAGATACGGAAACTGGCTATCACGTTTAAAATTTGAAAGTTATCCTGCAAACCAAGTAGACATAACTCAAACTCTCGACCACAGGATACACTACCACTAGTATGAACTAAACAAGAGATAAACAAGACTATAGTTAAACACTACATTATAGACTGTAACATGTCCAATCTCATTGCATTACTCAAGCTATCTACCCATACAACAATCACATAGGGGTATACAAAAATTACCAGGATGCAAGTCTCCATTGTTGATACTTAAATCATGATTTTCAGCTAGATTCTCGTAATTATCATCTCCATCCACATCATTTGCGTCTGGATTCTTGAAACCATTACTAGTCAAAGCTACACTTAACCCATCGGTTCGCTTCCTATTCACATCCATCTTCTCATTAGCAATATCAACTAGAAACTTCACATACTCTGGTGAAACCATCAGCTTCTGTGTATCACCCAAAGGCACCTCCATTCGAATAGAACATCGTATAGCAATAATTACCCTTTTGCCATCGCCACAAGATGTGATTCCGGACTCTCTAAACCCAGCTGAGATAGCTACCGCCACAAGAAACTGAGCCGATCCCAAATCCTTACATTCCACAGCAATGATCAACGGCTCGAATCGGAAGACTAATTCGCTGGGTTGGTCAATCTGATTTGACTTGGAAGGGAAAAGGAGAGAAATGACCAACTCCGGATCAGCTGGATCGTGCGTGATGTAGAGCCATGACCCACCACGAGCTTTCTTCTTAGTTGAATCATTCAATTTTGGTTTGGGTTGAGAAAGGATTGAGATTCGACCTGAGCAGGAACTGGTAGTGAAGTAAGATGGGTGATGATTGATGGTTTCGAGGAGAGGGATAATGGGTTCGTCCAGATAACCTTTCGGAGATTTGTCAGTCACCGATGAACGAATCGAAGCTAGCGTCGCAGCTTTCCTCTTCTCGAACTCCATTTCTCTCTGATCTCTGCAAAAACCCTTACTAGGGTTCACCATAAACCCCTACTTTAGATCCATTACTAAGTAAGATCCTATTACAGATAGGCCCTCGATGTTTCTTCTTTTTGTAACAATAGACCTCCAATTACTTAAAGACTTAAATTTTACCCTAGTCTGTCTAAAATACCTTCAAATAATAATAATAAGGTCCTCTAGATTTCAACGATGTTTTTAAGGAGGCTCTCACCGTTTTTAGAGCAACTAGTACTTCTGAATTTTTAAAAGAAGATGATTTAACATTGGCTGTGATTAGACATGTTAATGATGATATATGCGAACAATTTGGGTTTCAATGATGAATTAAATGGTGGTGATGATTTAAAATGGTTGCGATCAGACATTTTAAAATGATGCACCAATGCACCATCATCTTGGCTAGGATGAAATATTTGACAAAAATTTAAATTGAGTTCGAATTTGATTTGGGAAGTTAAGAAGAATTACAAAAGCAAGACACGAAAGTAACTTCACAAAAGAAAACAAAACTAAACTTATCACGAGATCATATCATTTCCAAATATCATATGTAGATAACCTACGATGATTCTAAAAACATTCTCTGAAACAAAAAGAAAAAGCATCATCTTTACTACAAAACTCACTTCTGATAGTCAAAACTCTAATTCCGTACAAAATAAAATAGAAAATTTAATGCATCATATATTAAGAAATAGAGTTCTTATAGGTCCCTACAAAATAAAATAGAAAATTTCATGCCTCATAAATTAAAAAATATAGTTGTTCTAGGTCCTTACAGAATAAAATAGAAAATTTCATATCTCATATTAAGAAATAGATTTGTCACATCGAGACAGACGCGTATATTAGTAAGTGTTCATGGAGTGTATACCTTTTTCCCATTTTCCTTTCTTAATCCAGGGTAGAATAGGTGATTCATGGTCTTCTTTAAAGAGCCAACAACTTTCCTAATCGACTTAGCACAAAATGTGTGGATCGTGCATATTTTGTGAGTTAACTAACTAGTAACTAACATCAAATTTTGTAGGTTGTGAATGTATTTGTGTCTTATATATTGAAAAGTTGCATACACTTTGCTTTGCATTATCTTTCTATTTCACACTTTCCTTTATCTTAAGTTTCATTTTCCAAATAAAAACGAAACAATTTTTACTGTATTTTTTACTAAGAATCTACATAGTTTAGGTAACTAAAAATGTTGGATTTGATGGATCATTATCTTCATGTTAGTTAGGGTAATGGTAGTTAAACCCATCTTAAGTCGATTCCTTATCGATGTTGAAGTCTTTGTTTGACTGGGTTTTCAAAATTATTAATCAAACGATATGTTCATATTGATACGAGTGCATATTTAACATGGGCTGCCTCTATTAATCCTAATCTGATAAATGTTTATACCCCAACATGTTCAACATCCTTAATGATATATTTTTTTTAATGGTGACCAGTATGCAATAATTGATGGAAAGAATAAATATTGGATTATATTTTAGGTATGTATCAAAAGTCGATTTGATTCTTAAGAGATCTATAGAATGTTAGTAGATTGTTGGGATTTATAAAAAATGAATTGAGTTTGTCCAAACATGAGAAACTGAGCGTAGTAATAATAAAAGAATGTATGGTGATGGAATTAAGACAAACCATATAAAACTAAAAACTTGTTCATATCAAGGTTGAGAATTTTGTGGTTTCTATGATCTGGTATGTTTTTGTACCGGTAAGCTTATTCCATTTCAACTTTAGTTGGGTATCCACTAATATTAAGACATACTAGATATTCACAAAAATCATGTTTTTTATATTTGTTTTGCTCTAAATTTATGCTTATTGGAATCTTTTGGTATAAATCAAAACAATTAACAAATCAAACCAGATAAAACATACTTCTAAGGTAATTTGATTGGTATATATGTTTACTAATGAACCAAAACCATACCATAGCAAAACCGAATCACACTAACTTCTATTTTTTGTTAAATCAGATATTTTCTATCATTGGGAGAGCTCAAAACTGATAACATTGGTTGGCTGATAAACAAAGAAGTAGATATACCACACACAAAAAAAAAAACATTGAAGATCTCAGATTATCCACTAATACAACGCCACGTCAACAAAAAGGATCCCACCATTGGCAGACTCCAAAGACCAAAGGTAAAACCTTATCTCCAAACCTAATCTGATTACCGTCGCTTCCCTCCACTCAAATCTCTCCTCTCTTCTTTCTTCTTCTTTCTTCTTCTTTCATACAATCAAAAGAACAGAGATAAGGTTAAAGCAAAACACTTGTCTGAACAAAATACCAAAACAAAAGAAGAAGAAGAAGAAGAATCAAGAACAATGGCTTGCTCTAATCTGACAACAATGTGGGTTTCATCAAAACCATCTCTTTCTGATTCCTCTTCCTTATCTTTCCGATCTGTTCTCAACCCACTTCACCTCCCAAATCACACTACCTCTCCACCTTCTAGATCTTCCTCTGTTTCACCAATCCAATCGTCTCTTCGTGAGCTCAGAGACCGTATCGATTCTGTCAAAAACACTCAGAAGATCACCGAAGCGATGAAGCTTGTCGCTGCAGCTAAAGTCAGGAGAGCTCAAGAAGCTGTTGTCAATGGAAGACCATTCTCAGAAACCCTAGTTGAAGTTCTTTACAACATCAACGAACAGCTTCAAACCGATGATGTCGATGTGCCCTTAACCAAAGTCAGACCGGTTAAGAAAGTAGCACTCGTTGTCGTAACTGGAGATCGTGGATTATGTGGTGGATTCAACAATTTCATCATTAAGAAAGCAGAGGCAAGAATCAAAGAGCTTCAAGGTCTTGGTCTTGATTACATAGTCATTAGCGTGGGCAAAAAGGGAAATTCATATTTCCTCCGTCGTCCGTACATCCCCGTCGACAAGTTCCTTGAAGCCGGAACATTACCGACGGCTAAAGAAGCTCAAGCTGTGGCTGATGATGTCTTCTCTCTGTTTATAAGCGAAGAAGTCGATAAAGTCGAGCTTTTGTACACAAAGTTTGTGTCTTTGGTCAAATCAGAACCCGTGATCCACACGCTATTGCCTTTATCACCAAAAGGAGAGATCTGTGACATCAATGGGAACTGTGTTGATGCTGCGGAAGATGAATTGTTCAGGCTAACGACAAAAGAAGGGAAATTGACAGTTGAAAGAGAGACTTTTAGGACACCAACAGCTGATTTCTCGCCGATCTTGCAATTCGAGCAAGACCCTGTTCAGATTCTTGATGCTTTGTTGCCTCTGTATCTTAACAGTCAGATTCTTAGGGCTTTACAGGAGTCACTGGCTAGTGAGCTAGCAGCTAGAATGAGTGCAATGAGCAGTGCTTCGGATAATGCATCGGATCTTAAGAAATCGCTTTCGATGGTGTATAATAGAAAGCGTCAAGCTAAGATTACTGGAGAGATTCTTGAGATTGTTGCTGGAGCTAATGCACAGGTTTGATTTGTCTGAAACTCTCTTTGAGTCAACTCCTTTTATTTTCATTATCGTTTGTATAATGTATAATGGTAATCTCTAGAACAACTCTTCATAATACTTTTTTATAATCAACAAAGAAATTGCGGTTGTATCTATTTTTGCCTTTCATTGGATAAAATGATGGAAATCTTCGATGAATATTTGTGGATGATGAGCTTAGTTTTGTAGAATCCTTTGAAGGAATAAGATTTGTTTTCTTTTGTTAGTTGAATCCTTATTTGATTGTTGTTATGTTAGGCAGAACAATGAATCATCATCTTTCACATAAATAAGTTCATGGGTAATATATGTTATTGTTTAATGACTTTTTTCGGGGTCATAGATTGTCAAAATTAATACATTTGACGTACGTACATATCACTTGACAAATTTTGGATAGATCAAGTCCATATACTCGTTGCAACCGCTAAATATCATGATGCAACCATCCATAGACTTGTTCTTCTTCTTTTCCTCCTTGTGAAGACTATACATGCGTACCCTCATCACCTCCATTAGAGAAATCATAGGATACAACATAATTTGCATCCACGGTGGAGTTGTCAATCGTAGCAAGCGGTGAAGAATCCCGTTTAAAGGAACCGAATCAATGCGCTAGTCTAGACCAGGCCAAGTAACGGAGACAACGAACCTCTTTGGTTTCCCACAATCCTGTTTCCAAAGGAATATATCATAAAAGTGAGTTCTTTAGATACTAACACACCTGAGACCAACGTCCAGGCAACCTTGTAACCCACGGCAATACCCTTTTACATCTTTGTGACCAGTCCATTGTCGCTAAAAAATTGATTCTCCTGTAACCTCACGACATCATAACCCGAGAGATGTGGAGGAAGAGGGGAATTCGAACCCACTGTCGCAGCAAGGGGTTTTGCGACATGATACATTGGTGCTCCTTGGATAGTTTCAGTGTAAAGCAATACCAATCCATCCGTGCAGCACAACGCAACAAGACAGAACTTTTGCTCACTGTGGTCTCATCTCTGCGATTGTAACACCTGATGAAAGAAGTTATTACCATTCAACATCTCTATCATATGGCAAGTTTTTTGATATAAAAAAAAAAAATTTAAAATTTATTTATAACACTAGTTAGGATCAAAATGTTGATCCACGCCACTCTTTCAATAATGTACCATTAGGTGTGTTCGAGGAGCAATCCAACTTTAAATTTTAGAAAAGAAAATTTTAAAAATTTGGACCATATTTTCGCATGAGGATAGCGACGATTTTGCAACGAATCGTGGCTAAATCGTTGCTAATTTGGTAAGATATTGCTAATCCGTGGCATTGTTTTTAACATTTTATCAAAATAATAAAACTATATATGCTACATATCTATAAATTAATCATCAAGATCAATATTATGATATAAAGATGATTTCTAATGTATTTTTACAATTTATTTATTTTTATGTTGTTTTACAAAATATGGAGTTAATGTACATATATACTTAAACTTTATTTAAAAATGTAAATTACATTACTTATTTAACGATTACATATTACATTTTTAACGATTAGTCACCATTACTTATTTAAAATAGTATTTTATTATCTTAAAAATATTTTCAAATAGACAGAAAATAAATGGTAATTTGGTATCTTAGATATGACTTATATTCATTGTTAATAATCATATGAATACTATACAAAAATATGAAATAAATCCCAATTCATATCATTTTAATGTTTGTACTTGGATGAAATCTAAAATTAAATTAAAATTCCATTGATATTATGTTATGCATACTTTTATAAAATTTAATGAGATTATATATAAATTATTTGATCTATATATGTGTTTGATATACTTTAATAACTAGTAAAAATTTAAATTATTTAATAAATAAAAGGAAACATGTTAATTTTAAATATAAGCAAGAGTTAATGCATGATTTAAACTTTTTAACTAAGAGTAATATGCTGATGTGGTATGGTGATGTGGTAGTCAATCAAAACATTTCAAATAATACATTCCATCTATTTTTTTTAGCCAAATCTTCATCCTCTTCCTCCTTCACTACAAAAAAAAAGTGATAGTTGGATCATTTAAATTGTATCAGAAAATAAAGTAATATTATTTTGAATTACTTATTAGTAATTGATACAAAAAATATAGTTTAACATCAGTTTCAATAATTGATGGTAATATTAGATTGTTTAACATCAATTAATCATAATTGATGCAAATCTATATCAGTTTGTATCACTTTTAAAATATTGATACAAAATTATAAATTTACATCAGTTAAGCAAATGATGTATCTACTAAATATTACTAACATCACTTAAAAAATTGATATAAAATTTACATCACTTAAACAAATGATGTATTTCAAACTTTGTCATTTGTCCCACATTGACGTTAAACATATATTTTTGAACTTGAGTGCACTATTAATAAAACCTACTTCCAAAATAAACATGTTTGTGAGCTTTCATTTTTTAAACTCATTCGACTTTTATTTTTAAAAGTCCAATAAAGTTCAAAACTAAATGAATGTTTTGGACGGATATCCAGTGGGTTTTGAAATTTTGGGCGGATATCCAATTTTCGAGTATCTAGGATCCACTGGTTCCAGATACGAATAGGGGAAACATATATTCGGCGGATATGGATGTGAATATCGCAAAAAATCCGGATATCTGGATCCGTTACAGGTCTATTACAAATGCTACAATGATTAGAATCATTTATAAAATCTAACACTAATACTGACGTCGATTAAGCATAACTGATATAAATATTTAACATCGAATTTTTTGTAAGTTTCACAATATTTAGTATCACTTAAATAAAATTGATACTAATATTTACATCACTTATTTACAACTGATATAAATATTTAACATCACTTATTACAAGTGATAATAATATTAACATCATTTAAATTAAGTGATGTATAATTAACATTATTTGTTAAAACCGATACATATTAACATCGATTATAACAACCGATGCAAATATTTATGTCAAATGATGCAAAATATTTGCATCACCACTTCCGGAGTCACTTATATAAATGATGTGAAACTCATTTGTATCACTTATAACTGATACAAATATTCAAAATAAATGATACAAAACACATTTATTTGTAGTGTTTGATTATATATGAAAAGGGATTTATTAAGCTTGATCTCATTTCAAACTAAATATGATGTATGTAATGAAATAATTTAAAAGTTTATGAAAACAATAAAATTAAATAATTCTAATAAAAGAGTAATAAAGTAAAAAGACATGAATGTTAAACATATACACCATGTAAAATCATTTGAAAAGTATTTCTTGGTGATAACATATACATGATATATTTTACCAAAAGTTATGATAAAGTGACGTAATTCTCAAAAGTATTTATTAAGATTTATATCAATGATATGAAATATTAGTGAAAATCTTTCAATAAAATTTACATTATTTGAAATATTTTTGGTCAAAAATGTCTAGTGGATAATAATAAAGTCACTAGATTCTTAAGCTGTTTATAGAATCTCTGATATTATATTAATTAATTGCAAAAATAAATTTTGAATTATAAAAAAATTGAACCAATGATATGAAAACAAGTGTGATATGGGTTTTTAAGAAAATATTATTAGAAATAATTGCATATCTCCTCTATTTTAGTTATTTTCTAATTTTTAATATCATATATACAAATTTAACATTGAATCAATTAAAATATTTAAAAATAATTATTAGAAAATATATGTAGCATAGAACAATTTTTTTTTCTCCTCTAGAGAATTGATTTTAGGAGATAAATATGTTGAAATCACTGTAAATATTAATTCGAGTTGAAATTAGCGTCTCAGTCTCTCACAAGCAAATATTAAATTTTGAAACTCTCCGGATTTGAAATTGTTGGTGAGAAGCAAAATATGAAGTGATCCGAAACTCCAGAGGACACACTTTGTAAACGAACCGAAGATGTTGTTTAGAAAGACAAAAAAATTTGTAGCAAAGGTAAAAGAAATAACGACTCAAATATCACATCAGTTAAATTGTTGTAAGAAAGTTCAAGATTTTGTAATGATTGGCAAACATCTCCAAACTCCAAACTCCAAACTCTAGTGAAATCCAATATGTGAGTCGATTATGTGAAAGATAAAAAAAAATCAAGAGAAGACACTATTGTAGAGATTAATATTGGAGATATTTTGATTACAAGTATAATAACATATGTTGTATTTGTTTTTGTATTTTTGTTTTTAAACAAAAACAAATTATAAAACAAAATATATTAAATATATTAAATTAGTAAATACAAAATAAATATTCTAAATAAACGTAGCCGGGTATCTACCTAGTAATTCTCAAATATTCTTACAATTTTTTCATACTTTTTAATATTTTCCAAATTACGATGAAATATGAAAGATCTTTCTGAAATTTATAATTTTTTTTTTGGATTTTTATAAGAATTTTCAATAAAATTTTAAATTAGTTCTTAACTACTACGTTAATTTAAAATTATTAATTGTTCAAAATTTTTTATACTATAACTATATTCCAGCGGCTTCAAAATTCTCTTAAGTTCTCACTCATACAACCATATATTAACAAGATCTAAATATAAAATTAAGGCCAATTCTCGTAAATACCACTAAAATATGTTTATTTTCTAAAAATATAATCGTTAGTTTTGTTTTCCAAAAATACCACAAAAATTAATGTTTTCCAAAAATACCACAAAATTAAAATCTAACAACCCTCAAAACTAAACCCTAAACACTCAAAAATAAACTGTAAACTCAAAATATTAAACCCTTAATTTAAAATAGTAAACCCAAACCCAAATATTTAAATTACAAATCCTTATAATTCATTTTTAGCTTTAATTCATTTTTTAGTTTTTATGATATTTTTGAAAATAAAACTATTTATTGTATTTTTAAAAAATAAAATAACTGATGATATTTTTAAAAAACAAATCTATTTAATAGTATTCTAAGGAATTTCTCTGAAATTAAACTGATTATCTTCCAATTTTGGGGCGTTTTGTACTGGCATAAATAATAATTTTTTTAGGGATATGCTGCAAAAGTATCTAAAATTTTTGGGGTATCAGACGAAAATAGGGCTAACGATCTATTTCACCCTCAAAACTAAAAATATTATTATTATTTTTGGGGTATGCTGCAAAAGTATCTAAAAGTTTTGGGGTATCAGACGAAAATTAGGCTAACGATCTATTTTCCCCTCAAAACTAAAAATATTCCCCCCTCAAAACAAAACGCCTCAAAACTAAACTCTAAACACTCAAAAATAAACTGTAAACTCAAAATATTAAACCTTTAATTCGAAATAGTAAACCCAAACATTTAAATTACAAATCCTTATAATTCATTTTTAGCTTTAATTCATTTTTTAGTTTTTATGATATTTTTGAAAATAAAACAATTTATGGTATTTTTAAAAAATAAAATAACTGATGATATTTTTAAAAAACAAATCTATTTAATAGTATTCTAAGGAATTTCTCTGAAATTAAACTGATTGTCTTCCAATTTTAGGACGTTTCGTACTGGCATAAATAATAATTTTTTTAGGGATATGCTGCAAAAGTATCTAAAATTTTTGGGGTATCAGACGAAAATAGGGCTAACGATCTATTTCCCCCCCCCCCCCGGAAAACTATCGTATAACCACATATGTCTCCCAAACTATGTCCACATTCCTAATCCCCACGAAATAAAAGTTCTAAACCTATATATCCCCGAATTGAAAGTTTTGAATCCTAGTCTCCATTAATCATAAGTTTAAGACTTATATCCCCCACACCGCAATTCCAACCGGTTTACTTTTTACCTAACTTATCGTTAACCAGATAATTGGTTTTTAAACCGAATTAAAACCAATTAAAACCCGATTAAACATCACCCATACCCGATTACAAGTTTTTGTCAACTACCCATACCCGAGGAACAATTTCCACGATTTCTCCCTACCAATATTTGGATGAACTTGTTTCAGAACCTTGAAGATGTAGATCTTGAAAGTCTCGACACTCTTCTTCTTCATCTTCTCCTTCTTGTCACCACCAGCACTAGCTTTTTTTGTAAGCTTCTTGTCGTACTTTGGCTTCTTCTCTGGTGGAGCTTTCTCTTGTCAGCCTCTGTCGGAGCTTTCTCCGCTGGCTTCTTCTTTGCTCTCGACGCCATTGTTTGACTTTTTTTTTCTAGGTGAAGAAGAAAAAGCACAAGTTTGAAAACTCGTCGAATTAGCCTTCCACTAATAAGAACTTCAAGTGAAAAACACACCAGATTCTTCCTGGTTTCAGATTAACTAGCGAAGAATCACAACAAAGTTACATACTCTTCATCGGATTTCTAGTCCTAGATAAATAAATCCGATCACACACAAAAACACCAACAATCAAACACATAAAATTCATATCCAGATCTAACAAGTGAGAAGCTTTATCCAAAGAGAAGCAAACAGATTGGAACTCGAATCGATTACAACAATCGAGATTCGAAAAGAAAGCTTCAAATTAACGAACTTAAGAACAGAAACGAGAGGAAATTGAGCTCACCATGGCTGAATCAAACCGATTTCTCCGGCCGGCAAAAAAAAGTCGCCGTTTCTGCTCTTCGAACTCGGCGGAGGCGGAGTAGTAGTGTTGAAATTAACCGGAAATGTCGTTCAAATACCAGAAACCGTGAAAACCAACAACAAATCAAATCCCGAAATCCATGGACTGAAGCTTACCTGCAGGAACGGCAAAGGAGAAAGAATCCACCGATGAAATATAGAAGACGAAGAACTGGTCGGATTCCATGGTGTGTGGTCTGAATCGATCCAATTCAAAATCCGACGTCGGGTTGTTCTTGATCGGTCCTTTCCCTCTTCTCTGACTCTTTCATCTTTAGTCTTAAACTTATGATTAATGGAGACTGAGATTTAAAACTTTTAATTAGGAGATATATAGGTTTAGAACTTTCATTTCGTGGGGATTTGGAATGTGGACATAGTTTGGGAGACGTCTGTGGTTATACGATAGTTTTCGGGGGAAAATAGATCGTTAGCCCACAAAAATACGATCCGCCCTAATAAATTGCGAAGCATTGAGACAGCTGACAAATGGCTTGTCCAAATTAAATACAGTATGATTTTACCCCACAAATCCTTACAGCTAATATCCAAGTTACATCAAAGCTCTAAAAAGACGATTAGATAATCGAACTCTTCGATCAACACTGTTTAAATTAAACAGATTGTCGGATTAGAGACAACCAACTAGTCAATGGACTTCACATTAATGTCTTCTAATTTGTTTTTGTTTTTTAATTGTGTAAACCGAGTTGGTATAATACAAGTATACAAACAAGGTTTTAGCTAATGTAACAACGACACTTGTCATCGCATGCTGGCGAATAATGCGTAAAACAAGTACTCTACAAAATTTGCGATCATAATTTTTTATATATAAATGACTTAGTTTTAACTTTTAACAATTAGAATTAGTAGGTCAAGATAAGGTCTCGTTTAGTATCTAAATGTTGATTATAGCATATAGATACATGAGTATGTGTGCCTAATCTGTTTGCTCGCTTACCGGAGTAATTAAAAGAAGCTTGTGTTGGTCAGAGGAGTTTTAATAAAAAAGGATAAGGGTTTATGAAAGTAAAGTGTGTGTGTGTACTGTGTAGGTTGATGTGTCCACATCATTCTCCACTCCTCATCATCTAATTTAATCTCCATTTCAATTCATCATTTTCTCAACAAACATAAACCAACATCGACACACACACACACACCATTTAAAATATTTAAATATATGATAGGTTATTTGAAGTAAAATGCGACCATAACTTTTTTGGATTAACCAGAAACTTCCGAATCGAAATCCGTAATCATCTTGGACCGGATCAGAGTAGAGTTAATACGGTTCCCTTCTAAGGTGTCCTCTGATCCAGAAGACAAAGTTTCTCAACTTTTTGAGTTTTGACGATTTTTGGCTGACCGTAACTTGTTCATTATACACAATTAATAAGTAGAGTCTAAGTCTCTAATACTTGCCCCACAATCATTTTTTTTTTGTTTTGATTTTTTATGTGTGGTTGAATTGTATTTATTTTTTTGAATAGTTATTTGTATAGCTGTGATTTATAAAAAAAAGTTATAAGCAAACTATGTTCCGATTATTGTAAACTTTAAACCAAATTAGTTAAAATTAGATAGAAGTTTTTACTGTCATTTTTACTGTAGTTCCTATGATTATATTGTAATGATCACATCAAACAAATTGTTTCAACCTTTGTTAAATTAACCTGAGACCATTTATATATATATATATCTTTTCATCTTAAAGATTTGTCAAATTTCTTAATTAAAAATGCTTTGTCACACCTAAGAGAAAATCAATTATTCCATACATTTATTACCATTATTTATTTAGAAGATTATATACATTGATTTTTCAAACATTATATCGGTGATCTGTTTGCTATCTCTAAACTCTAGTTTATCGTTACCTTATTTGTTCAGAAATATTTTGTTGTTAATATGTTTTTTCGTATGTGCTCTTAGGGCACTTAGATCTAACCATTAAACTAATAATATTTTTTTTTGTTAATTAATTACTTAATTAAATTTTTATTTGTTTTAAAAAAATTAATTCAATCATAAAGTGTACAATGTATCTTAACAAGTTTACTTTCTCAATTGAGAAATTCATCTAAACTTCTCCCATCTATTTTATTTCTGTTTTTTATTTTAATAGGAGTATTTTGTTATAAGGGTATCTTAACAAGATACCCCTAGTAAAAATGACTTTATTTGCTTACATGACTTTGTCTTGGTTGACAAAAAATGGATTGAGACATTGTCTTGACATTTTTGTGATAGTTATCTATGCGTGTATTTCATTATTTTGTTTTTAGGAGTTAGGACAAGACATAACTTAGATTCTTGTTGCAATGATGCTACATAATCATATTCTTAGACTAGTTACAGTGAGGTTGTTGAAATAAAAACTGGGTGGGTGTTGGAAAATGAGTTGAAAATGAAGTGGATTAATTAGTGTTGAATAAATTCAACCCGTTGAATCGTCAAAGTGAAAGAAGAATAGTGACACGTGGCACATTATTATTGGTTCTACAAAATTTAGAAACAGATTTAGACACTTGTTGATATGTTATTAACTGTTGAAAATTTTTGATTTTTTTCGTTTCTCCTAAATTAATTGAGATCAATTATTTTATAATTAATTAAATTTTATTTTAAAATTTTATATCAAAATTCATCATTTTTTTCTAGACTTGTTTCATTTAATTTGGACACATAAAATCCGTCTATTTTCTTAAATAGATCCCAACAATAATATTTTTACCACCCGAAATTCTTCTAATTATTTAATAAAATTGAATATATAAAATTAGAAAGAAAACAAAAATTATTTAAATTCTAATAATTTTAAGTTAATTTCAATAGATAATTTTTATTAATATGTAATTATAAAAAACAAATATAAAAGAAAGAAATATATAAAATAAAATTGGTGAATAGGATGTTGAATTTTGTTAAACCAAATATTGTAGACTATTAAAATAGAGTGGATATTGAATTACAGTAAAACCTCTATAAATTAATACTGTTGGGATCATGATATTTTATTAATTTATTGAGTTATTAATTTATCGATATACTAATTGAACCGAAATACTAATTTGGGACTGAAGAAATGTATTAATTTACAGAGGTATTAATTTATCGAGTATTAATTTATAGAAGTTATACTGTATTAGGTAGAAGAGAGATAAAATGATGTAAAGTGTTAAAACATAAAAAAAATAGGTTGTTGAATATACAACCTACTGTACATAGTCTTATGTTAATTATTAAAGATGCTAATATAATATGTATATCAATTGTATTATTTCCTTAAATTCGTAACTTATTTGAAAATTTAATTATGTAAGTAAAACATAACTCATTATTAATATCTTTTGTGTATTACGCTCTTGTAATGTAGTTTTCATTTTCACACAATAAATAAAACGAAGAACGTAATTATTGAATCGTACGTAAATTGAATGCAAGAAGAAGTGATCTCTTTCTCTCTCTTTCTCTTTCTTTTCGTTTTGGATAAGAGATGGTAAGTAAAACTCTAATCAGGTAACGTCATTAAAGGCGCTTTTGAGTTAAATTTAATTTCGTCCTCTTATTTTTGGGATAACATTATTTTTATCGTAATTTCTTCTAAATTTACCTGAAAAAGAAATTTAAAAAGTATATAATTTGACATAAAAGCAAGTCTTTTCATATAGTACAATTTTTTGTCTTATTGTATGAATCAGACTCTGTCAATGATTTGGCAGGTCTCAGTAGGAAATAGTACCAAAGGCTACTTACTCTTGTAAGTTGTAATGCAACTGTTGATTTCTTTTAATCTTTAGGAAGCATTAGGTTTTTAGCACAAATTAATGCAGAAAAAAAAGAAGAGAAGAGTACAAAATTATTACACCTTTTGGAGTTTCTGAAACCCTCTATATCGTTGAGAGGCTCTTGTAATCTTTGAAGCTTTCTTCTATATATATGTATATGACTTTTATCTTTCACTTTCATTTGCCAGCAAAGAGAGATGGTTTATTGTTATTTGTGATTATCTCTTCTTTCACATTTTTATATATATTCTCACTTAACTCAAAAACAACAACAACAAAACACTTTAAAAAGCAAAAAAAAAACTGCATTTAGTAGTAGAAGGATTAATTAACTCTAGTTATTGATCTGGTGATTTGATCTATCTCTCTCTTTCCTCTCTCTCAATGGATTCAGGAGCAAGAAGAAGGGCACATAGTAGTAGAAGGGTTCCTTCAATGGGAATAGAAGGGGAAGAAGAGTTTCAAGAAGAAGACGTGTGGTCGGTTCTGAGAGAAGGAGAAACTTCAGGTCCTGAAATGAAAATACCCAAAAGTCATTTCTCTTCCTCATCTTCATCTTCACCGTGGAACATTCATAGAAGGGATGTCTCAGGGGTCAAACAGTCATCTGCACCTATGAATGTCCCTGATTGGTCCAAGGTTTATGGTGACTCAAAGAGCAGCAGGAGGAGTAGTCATTTGCATTCTCACGACGACGACGATGATGATGATGGTTGCATGGTTCCTCCACATGAATGGGTTGCAAGAAAGCTAGCAAGAACACAGATCTCTTCTTTCTCTATGTGTGAAGGAATTGGAAGAACACTTAAAGGAAGAGATCTAAGCAAAGTGAGAAATGCTGTCTTGTCAAAAACTGGATTCTTGGAGTAAGTAGGATATAATATCTCATCATTATCATCATCAATCATCATCCATGTGCATGGAGCATGAATCCCATAACTCTTGTTTAACATTATCATCATGAAAAACTCAACTTTATGGTATCCACATCATCATCATTATCAATGTCATTGTCGTCATCATCATGTGGGGATCACTATACCAAGAGTCTTTTGTTAAGTTTTTTTCTTATTATTGTTATTGTTATTATTTTCAATGTGTTATTTAGAGTAGATAAGTATCATAGTGATGATGATGACTTGTCAACCCCATGCATGGGTCCCGTTTTATTTTCTTCTGTTGTTTTTTTTGTTTTCCCTTTGAAGTTTTTTTTTATGATCTAAATTAGAGCCTAGAGAGGGGCATATCCTTTAGTACCTTTACTTAGAGCCTCTTTGAGTTCTTCACCATGTTTGGTGAAAGATTTTGTCGTTTGCTATCAATGTTATATCTTTCTCTATTAACATTAGCTATGTCTATCAATCTGATATGTTCTTTAATAATTTATGCCTTTTACAAATCTACTAGCAAAAAGTCTTTAACTATATATGTCCAATTTCAGAATTAAGTCGAGTTCATGTAAAAATAAATAAGCCCTAAAATGCTGAGTTTACGATTCTGAAGACGTTTTCAACCATATCAATCGATCTATATCCTCTATTCCTTCATCAAAAGTGTACATTTTAAGGATTGAATCCATGATTTTCTTTGAAATCTTTGATGAATAGTTTCAATGCTTTCTTTGTAGATTATAGTGAAACAAGAATTTAATAGCGGTTAGTGATTTGTAATATGAAATGCTAGTAATGAATAGCGAGAAACGATACTTATGTAACCAAAAAACATCAAATCCATCCGTACATTACTTCCACAGATGTGCTACATCTGATTATAATCATGCCTCCATCCAACTACATGTACTCACAACAAGAGGAAAGGAAATTGGTATTGTCCAACATAATTAAGAATAATGTGTGTAAAGACCATTATTCTTATTACCATAAGACAAATATAACAAAATAAAACCTAAGACAATTTGAATTTGCCATTACCAGGTTACAAAAGTTATGTCTACCTTCTATGTGGAATCAACTAGGGTAACATCACGACTTATGACAAGAGAAAATACGTCATCATTCATTTTCATTTACTTTACATTTGAAACCGTGAGTTCTTTGGTATTATGCAAGAATACTGATGTATATAAGTCATGTAAGCTCATTCTAAAATACTTTGGAGAGTTAGTATAGTATGCCTAATATCACAGTGACCAAATTACAGAGTTACGTACCACTCCAAATTACTATTCGAATCGTGACTAGGCCATGTTCGTTTGGCGACTGAGACTCTTCTAAATTACTAGTTGTTGTTCGTTTAGCAGTTGCGTTGTTTTTTTTGTAATTTTTTAAGTTAATAAGGATAATTTAGTAATTAGGTAGTTACAGTCACCACGTTTTAAAATCGATCGCTCGAAAAGTAGCAATCAACAACACCTATATTCATTAAAAAAATAACGAAAAAGCCCAATAGAGATGTCATAAACTCATTAACAATATATTTGACATCGTACTGTCGCTCGCTGACGTAAGACAAGTGTCGTAATTTTTTTGTAAGTCAATTAAAAATGAAAGTAAATAATCAAAATCCAAGTAAATCTAATGTATAAGTTTAGATATCATGTAGACAAGGTTTAAAAATCACTAGGTGCTATCTAAGTGTCCAACATGACCTAACGCTTAGGCGGATTAATCAGAGTCTAATGTTTAGGCGGATTAATCAGAGTCTAGCACCTAGACGGATTAATCGGAGCCTAAGCCTCGCCTAGACATTAAGAATTTTTAATTTAATTTTAAATATTTTATAATTTTCGCTTAAGTGAAAGTGTTGCTTGTTTACAACCTGATGAATCCATGAATTCATGCAACCTCTTATACAAAAATAGTAGCAATGAGAAACTTATCTATAATGAAATTAATACTTAAAAGTCAAAAAGATATTGTGATTAAGGAGATGAATTGTACAAATTAGCCACTAACCGTAATTTCTTTGTAAGTTAATAAAAAATTAAAGTAAATAATTAAAATGCTAAAATAAAGTAAAACACTCATGTATAAGTTTGGGTGCCGTGCAGGTAACAATCACTAAACCCTAAATCTATCTCTGATTCCTTTATATATTCTCTCCTTCTTTTATATTTTGATCGTCTTCCTTTTCTTGACAATCAAAACCCAATTTGGTTCTCCTGATCACAGAACCCTCTTGAATTTTTGAAATTTTCTTCTTCTCTCAGGTATGTTTGATTTCGCCTCTCCTCTTTGTCAATTTCGAGTTTTTGTGTTCTGGGTTTTATTCCCGTTTTGGTCTAACAAATAAAGTTTTGATTTTTTTTTTAAACTTAATTATTGCAGATACTAATCGAGTCGTCATGGCTAAGAACACGTTCAAGCTTTCTAATCCTCTGGGTTAGTTATGTTGTTTCTTCTCTTTACTGGTTGATATCACTATAAGCGTTTGAAGAATTGCTGTTGTGTTGATGATCTTTGCTTCTTCAATTTTGGGTTTCTTTCGATTACTATTGTGTTATGTTTCTGATCTTTGTTAAAGGAACAATTTTGATTTGCCTGATCAAGTGTTTGCTTGGTCTGATTTAACTTTTGTATATGATTCTGATATTGGTTTCTTTGCTTGTGTTTGATTCCTTCAATGATTACATCAAATCAATTAAGTTATAGACCTAATTATCTGGAAAGATTTAGTACTTGTGCCTCTTGAATCCGATGTGTGCATGTGTATAATCTATTAGCTGCGACTGAATCATCATGGTTATGTTTTTATCTCAGAGATGAGAATGGCTGAATGTACTCGTATCAGAGCAAAATTCCCAGACAGAGTTCCCGTATGTTTTCTGAACTTTCCCTTTACTGAATAAAGTTTATAATTTCAGTGTATCATTCTAATTAGAAACTCAATGCAGGTGATTGTGGAAAAAGCTGGACGGAGTGATGTTCCTGACATTGACAAGAACAAGTGAGTGAATGATACATATCTCTTTATCTCTCTTGTTGGATCATAAGGTGGTCAAATCCCATGTTAGCTTCTTATATCTTTTGCATCTAATGGAATTGTGATTTTGTTTGGTAAGTCCCCTTTAATTGTTATCTTCATTCAGACCCTTCTGATTGTCTTTAGCTTACTTGTCGAGATGAATAAACCTGGATCCTTAGCATTCTTAATGTTTAAATCTAAGCTCATGTTTATCTGATCTTGTTTCTTCTCCTAGGTATCTTGTACCAGCTGATCTAACCGTTGGCCAATTTGTATACGTTGTGAGGAAAAGAATCAAGCTTGGAGCTGAAAAAGCAATCTTTGTCTTTGTCGAGAACACATTACCCCCAACCGGTAAAGTATTCTGAACCTTTTGTGAGTCTTCGACTTCTATGATTCCTGTTTTAATTTGGTTTCTCTCTCTTTTCTGGTTACTCTTACAAATATAGCGGCATTGATGTCTACAGTCTATGAAGAACACAAAGACGAAGATGGGTTTCTCTACATGACATACAGTGGAGAGAACACATTTGGATCTGCCTGCTGATCCTCTTGATGAATGTACATTCGTTTAGCCTCTCTAGCTTTTGCTCTGATTCCTCGACCTTATTATTGTCTTTTTTTTTTCTTTTAACTTTTTGGATTTTTATCTTTTGATCTCCCTCTCTCTATTCTGCTATTGAAGATGGATCTGAAACAAGTTCCTTTATTTTTAGTTTGACTTGACATTGTTTTTATTTCCTCTACTTCTTTTTAATATTGACATGAAGAAAACTTTTATAGTAGTAGATTCAATGTCAACATTAGAACGGGATCATAATGGATCCGATCCGGTAGTCCAACACTCCATAAGAAGAAATAGCGGTGCACTGGCCAAATAACTCTTCATCAGAGAGAGCACCATGTTTGAGTGGAATGGCAGAAGAGACGAAGAACCGCCGGCTCATTATCCTCAATTTGTCATTCTGATTAAATCATTAATTTGTCATTCTGATTAAATCGTCGAATCAATTTCAAATCAATCTTGTCTAAACCGAGAAAAATTCGTAAAATTGACCAAACCGAAAGAAAACCAAAGCAAAGGGAGATAAAATAATATATTCTCCTGAGCTCTACGGAGTTGGACCGAGTTATAGATTAGTTTTTGATCCCTTGCGACTGTCGCAGTCGTCGCGCGAATCGAGCCCCTGCCGTCGTCTACTACACAGGCAAGGTATGATCGCCCAATTTTAGGGTTTTGTTTAGTGGGTCTCTCAATTAGATTAGAAAGATTCGTGCTTGACCACTTTATACTCTCATCTCGAAACCATGGTTTTCGAATTGCTATACGAGCTTGTCTTTCTGTGAAATGAATCGTAGAAGGAAACTCAAAACATAGAGAATCTTTTATGCAGATTTACCAGCTAAATTGTCAGTCTTTTGCCTAATTTGTGAATCTTTCCTCTTGTTGATGCTACGAATTTAACAAAGTTCATTACTTTCTAATTGATGAGCTTTTTTTTGGTTTTGTAAATTGAACTATTCTATGGCAGAGTTCTTATCATGAAGAAAGGTATGATGCGATGGGATGATGATGATGAAGACTACTCATCCGAGGAATCTTCATCGTCTTCTGACGCAAACCCGGATAATTTAGAGACTGGGAAGAAGAAGAAGAGAAAGAGCAAGAAGCCAATAGGTATGAAAAAGCTTAATTGTTCTTGGTGTATTAACATTTTGAGATCTCTCTCATGTAACTTTGTCTTTTACGGTTGCAGCGAGGTTTGCGAAGAAAGATAAGAAAACTTTTGACTATGAATCTCTGCAACAGCATGGTTACAAAGCCGTTGGTCTTCCAGATATTCCTTCTCCTGAGGAGAAACAGGATTGGTCGTGGGCTACGGGAAAGGATAAACAAAGAGCAGAAGAAGTGAAAGAGAGTTATCGAGAACGAGAAGCTACCAGAGCTGCCGTTGCAGGTGGCGAGACGATTGAGAATGCGCAGTTGCGGAGTGATAGGAAGAATCTATCTTTCTCACAGAAGGAGAAGAAGAAGAGAGATTTAGGACAAGCGAGTAGAGGGAAAAATTACGTTGAAGAAGAGAAGAGGCAGTTGAGAGAGAGTGGTGTTTACTCTGGTTTTGATTCCTAAATATCTCAACTTTGAGGTGGAATCTTTGTATTTGATATGAATGCGAAGAAACAAGAGCTTGATTTCACTTAGAGCCACAAATTTGTATGGAGAATCTTCAGTTGTTTAGCACTGTTCTGATTTCTGAAGATCTCAGCTTTGAGGTAAATTTTAGTATTTGATGATAGATAATTTGATATGAATGAGAAGAAACATGATCTTGATTTGACTATTAACCACATATTTGCATGTAGAATCATCAACTTGAGCTTTGTGTACACTGGTTTTGATTCCTAAATATCTCAACTTTGAGGTGGAATCTTTGTATTTGATATGAATGCGAAGAAACAAGAGCTTGATTTCACTTAGAGCCACAAATTTGTATGGAGAATCATCAGTTGCTTAGCACTGTTCTGATTTCTGAAGATCTCAGCTTTGAGGTAAATTTTAGTATTTGATGATAGATAATTTGATATGAATGAGAAGAAACATGATCTTGATTTGACTATTAACCACATATTTGCATGTAGAATCATCAACTTGAGCTTTGTGTACACTGGTTTTGATTCCTAAATATCTCAACTTTGAGGTGGAATCTTTGTATTTGATATGAATGCGAAGAAACAAGAGCTTGATTTCACTTAGAGCCACAAATTTGTATGGAGAATCATCAGTTGCTTAGCACTGTTCTGATTTCTGAAGATCTCAGCTTTGAGGTAAATTTTAGTATTTGATGATAGATAATTTGATATGAATGAGAAGAAACATGATCTTGATTTGACTATTAACCACATATTTGCATGTAGAATCATCAACTTGAGCTTTGTTTACACTGGTTTTGATTCCTAAATATCTCAACTTTGAGGTGGAATCTTTGTATTTGATATGAATGCGAAGAAACAAGAGCTTGATTTCACTTAGAGCCACAAATTTGTATGGAGAATCATCAGTTGCTTAGCACTGTTCTGATTTCTGAAGATCTCAGCTTTGAGGTAAATTTTAGTATTTGATGATAGATAATTTGATATGAATGAGAAGAAACAGGATCTTGATTTGACTATTAATTAAATATTTACATGTAGAATCATCAATTTTTTGAGCTTTATTTACTCTGGTTTTGAATCCTATATTCTCAGTTTTAATTTTTAAAATATGTTTGATATGAATGCAAAGAAGAACCAGGAGCTTCATTTTACTAATAACCACACATTTACATGGAAAAATCAACACCATTGCAACTTTATAATCTTACAATACTGCAATAACTCAAGCTTTGTAGCAGAGCTGATCTCTGACTCTGTGATCAAAAGCTGTAAATTGATTCTCCAAACACCAACTTCATCTGTTCTAGCAGTCTGGAACGAGATGAAGTACTACTTATTACTGATGGCATTGTCGACTGGTTATGTGGTTTATTTATCGGACGAGATTCAAGAACGAAGTCAAAGAATCGACATCTCTCTTCTCAGACGGATACTTGATCGGTCTTGAAGAGTTCTTGGGGAAGACGAGTATCGTCGGGAAGCTACCGAGCTGCAATTCCTGCTTTGCAAACTCCTTCTGGTCACCATCCGCTCTGAATTTTGCAACCTTAATCCCGCTTCCAGCCAATTTATCTGCCAGTTCATCATACGATGCTTCCATGGCTTGACAAAAGGGGCACCACGGAGCATAAAGCACGACGATCCAAGGCTCCTTACGGTTCTCCAACTTCATCAAATTCTCAATTCCTTGCCTGCTCAAAGTCACAAGATTCTCACTTTTAAAGATATCTGCAACAGCGGATTTCAATTCTCCATTTACTTTAGCATCAGCGGCTTTTTCCTTGACATTCCCTTTGTGAAGTCCACATTCCTTGGCTTTAGCATCTTCCCACCACCATCTCCCTTCTCTCTCGTGCTGACCTGGTAAAACCGCTTTCGTGCAGGGCTCACATCCAATTGAAATATACCCTGCCGCGTGCAATGTGTTAACGGGAACATCCATAGTCCTCAAGAAATTCCAAACATCGTTCCCTTCAACATTGGCAACAGGATTCCACTTTACCAAACTACCAACTCCACCATCCAAACCTTCAAAAACCGGATCTACCTGAACAACCGGAATCTCAGACCTCGTTCCCGGTGATTGATCTTTCCTCTGACCAGTAATCCAAGCCTTTAAACCCTTGAGAGCACGCCTCAATGGTCTCACCTTCCTCACACGGCAACACTCCTGATGACCATCTTCATAGAAAGAGAACAATCCCTTGCTCCTAACCAAACCTTGAACCTCAACAGAATCAGGAAACATATACTCAATTCTAATCCCATAGTGTTTCTCCACAGCATCAAAAAACCGATACGTCTCGGGATTCAATCTCCCTGTATCCAAACTAAATACTCTAAATGGTCTCCCAGTTAAATGAGCATACTCAATTAGAGCAACATCTTCTGCACCACTGGAAACACAACCAAAACAACAAAATCAGCCATCTTTTTTCAAAATTTAACAAACAGATCATATTTCATGCTGATTGATCATTATACCTAAATGCAATAGCGATATCATTCCCAAATTTCTCAAGAGCTTTATCCATAATCTCAAGAGGTGAAGCATTCTCAAGCTTCTTTGCAAGCTCTTCAAAATCCTCAATCTCTACTACTTCCGCAGCTTCCTCTGCAATTTCTGCTACCATTGTTGCTGCAAGAGGAACCATAGAGTCCTTTGTCTTAGGCTCTGCTTTTAAGGGTTTAACAGATGATGATCGCTTCCCAGATAGATTCAGAGACACCGGAGTTACATAAACACGATCCAATAACCTCAAAGAACCGATTTGCGGCACTGCAAGAAACAAATAAACGAAATTTTCGCAATTCATATCCAAATTCATCAAATTTAATAATTCCTAATACCCACATTGACCCATTAAACAATTTCTCAAATTTCTGCAGAACTTTTGAAAATTTTGTAAACTTTGAGATTTCACCGAATTGAAACTTAATTATACCTCTTGGCTCAGATGAAACGCCGGAACGGGAGAAACCAGAGTTTATGATCCCAGAGGAAGAAGAAGAAGAAACATTTACAGCCATTGCCATTTTTCACAGCAAAAAAAAATCGATTTTTTTTCTCTCTTAAGATTTGTTTTGTTCTTCGATTCAAAGATGCTTTGGTGAGAAGCGTGGCATTAAATAACGAAATTCGAAGAACCAGGTGAATCCAGATTCATTGAACCTAGACGCATTGTTTTGTTTTCAGATAGTGCGAATATTCTGCTCCAATTAGATGACGTGGCAGTTTTTAAGTGGATGACACTTATTTTAAAAATCGTCGTTTATTCGCTCCTCACTTGGGCCTTCAGGGTCCATAGAAATCGGTAGTCAATTTTGGCAGAACCAATAAAAAAAAAAAATCAATTATTTTCAATATTGTTAAACATGTTGGAATAAAATTAAATAATACTAGATACGGAGTACTAACTACTAAATAAATACTAATATTTTAGGTGAAATGAGACTATTAACATTAATATTTTATAAGAAAACTATATTTTAATATTGCATTACCAATAAAACATCTGTAAAATATAATACACTCTCATTTTGTTAAAGATTTTAATACAAATATATATAGACACATATATTTCATCTCCTTTTTCTGTAAGTATTTATTGAAAAAATTATTGTTGTTACTTTTTCTGGTCTCATATCTTAATTTTATTGGTGGACTTAAACATAAGCTTACCAAGTTATAAAATTAGGTGATTCACCTACCTAAACGTTATAATGCATGTGGCAAAATGAGAGTAACACATGTTTGTTTGTTTTTTGTTTTCTTCTTCTTGTAATATAGAAAATAAGTAATTTTGATGTGTGAGACTAATTTCTAGAAGCTTTAAGAGAGATTTATATGGAATGGGTTAACGGTGATGTATAGAATATATATAGAGTTATGCTTAAATTTAAACACTAACTAATAAGGATCATAAATTAATAAAGTAGATAAGATATTAGTATATTTCCTCTACTCCTTGATCATTATGATTACTCTTTTAATCCTGAGATCGTCCATAGCTCTTTCTGTCGTAGATCCTTTAGTTTTATAGTTTTATGTTTATCTTCACTGGTCCATCTTTCAACTAATTGTATTGGCTTAATGGGCCGCATGTCTATTTAAGCATTAAGTTCTAAAAATAGTTGTTAGCTAGGTCCATATTTGGTTACCCAACAAGATACTAGCTATTTGGATTTAAACCCATTAAATTGTTGACTTTTTAAACAAATTTGTATTTCTGTTCACTTTCGTTTATATTGAGTATTAACTAATTAGAAAAACTTTTAAAATTATGACCGCATTTGTTGTTTTAACTTGCGTGTTATCACTAAACTGATTCCAGGAATTTTATTGTATTCATCGAAATATCACTTTTAGAGCAAACCTATGTTTGGTTAATTATTCACACGTCATTAGAGCCCATATATGCTAATATGCATAGTCTCTTATACGGGTTTTTACATCGCTTATTTTTACAAAAATATATTTGGAAAAATACAATTGTGACATGCACATTGTATCATTTGTTCTCGAGAGCGAAAATGAAAGTAATAAATACAATAAAGTAGAAAAACTTCGGCCGGGCTTCGGATAATGCGTGCTTTAGAAAGTTTAGGTCTTGAATTTGGTGTTTGGGTTTCTCAATTTAGAGCAGTAGAATCCATCCAAGTATTTTATATTTTTGGGTCAGAAAAATTTGGATTCGAATTTATCAAAATACATGAGAATCAGAAATTAATATCCGAATATATATAAATTATTTAAAAATACAAAAAAAATTTAAATATTTTTATCTGAATATACCTAAACGTAACTGAAATATACGAAAATACACAAAATACTCGGAAACCTCGAATATTTTGGACATTTGAGTTATTACAAGTAAACATATTACTGATATATTATTAGTATATACCTATATTTCAGGCATATTTGTATATTCGTTCGGGTCCGGGTTCGGATTTGGATTTTTGGGTTTTGAGTTTAGGACCGTTCAGATACTTTAAAATTTTGGGTACGTGTTCAAGTCGAGTCCTTGGATCTGAGTATTATACCTAAGCCTACCTTGAACAGTTATAGGGGCCGATTGGCGTGCGACTTTTAAGACTTTTACTTCATTTAAAAGTATCTACAGCCAAATTTCCTCCAATCACACTTTTACTTTATTTTTTATTTTTAAAGTCCTAACAGCCCCTAAATTCTCTCTAACCTCTTTTGCTTCTACTTTTTTAAAGCCACAAAAACATGGCTTTTAGAAAACTGTACGATTCTTTTTTTTTTTTAACAATGATTAATAGTTAGAATTAGATAAAACAATAATAATCAATATAAAAATTCTATACAAAACAATAAAAACAAAATTATTTATAATAGGATCAAGAATCATTCAAAACAATAAAAAATCAATAAACGATAAACATACTAATTTAAAAAAAAATGTAAAAGGAAATTAAAAATTAGAACTAAAATAATATACTATTTTTAGACATGAAATAATAAATATAAATAAATTTATTCGTTAAAAATATTTATCTATTAGTTTATTTCTAAAGATTTGTAATTTTTTTCTTAAATGTAATTGTTAATAATTTTTTTTTTGTTATATCGATATAATTAAAAAATTATAATTTTAAAATAAAAGTCACAGCTTCTACAGTTTTTATTACTAATCAAACTTTTATAAATATTTAAAGTCACAGTTTTTACAGTTTTTTTGTTACCAATCAAACTTTAACAAATATTTTAAAGTTACAGCCACAGTACTTACAGCCAAATTCTCTGCAGCCAAAAGTCTACAGTAACAGCCTGTAATAAAATTCTTTACCAATCGGCCCCATAGTTATTGAAATGGTTTTTCATTCTAGATTTTGAGAGATTTTTTAAATTTCCAAAGAGATTCTAGATTCTAGATTCTAGATTTTGAGAGATTTTCAATAATCCAGTTTCTATAAATTTTTGAGATTCTTTTGCATATCGCTTTTTCTTTTAATTTCTTTCAAATATGTTATTTTTTGGAATGAATTTTATGTTAACCAATTCATCAAAATTGTATATTTTTTTGGACAAAAATTAAAAACTAAACAAATTACCATTCAAGTTTCTAAAAAACCTAAAATATACACCAAAAACCAAAACCCAGAAAACTCAAAAACCAAACACTATTAAGAAAAACCAACCATTCAAAACTGCAAAACATTCATGGCCTTTAATATAAGGGTTATTTTGTAGACCATTTGTCCAATATGATTCAACATATCTAATACTTCATTTAATTAAGATCAAACCTTTGACTCATCAATCCACTAAATGGGTCTTTTGTAAAACCAACACATTTCGATTGATAATTCAAGAAATTTAACTCCATATAAATAACAATTAAGTAAATAGCGTAAATGGTATATATACATAATGATCAAAGGTGGTGGTGGTAGTGGTAGCAGCAACGAGAAAAAAGTGGAGACGATGCTGCAGACGGTAATGGTTGCAATTGCGATGATAATAGTAGTGATGGTGGTGGTGATGACGGCGGTGATGACGACGAAAGAGATGTAGACGACAACGATAGTGGCGGTAGCAATGATGGAGATGATGATGGTGGTGATAAGAATATAATTATATATATTTATATGTATATATTATGCACATGAAGACATGATATAGAAATGTAGGATTCTCGACGGTTCAGATATGTGGTTCTCGAGGGTTATTGAAGGCGGATCTTTTCTCATTGACATTGTGGTTTCATGATGTGGTTTGATGCGGTTATAAGGTTGTTAAGTGTTTGTTAATATGGTTGATAGTCAGTTAGTGTTGTTAAGAGTTAGTTAGTGAAGCTGTTATGGGTGATTAAGCTCACTAATGACTTTGTATATAAAGAAGAGATCTAACTTGTTGATGCTTTAAGCTTAATGAAACAATCTTAATTTTTTTCTCTGCGCATTTCTCTAATATGGTATCGAAGCTTTCGATCTCTACGCTCCTTGTAATTCATCATCTTCTTCTTCTTCGATGACAATGGCGATGAGCAACTCTGAAGCTCAGATAAGATTCTTTCATATTGCGATTCAATTAATCGAGTTCTTTGCATCAATTTCTTCGTTAATCAGCTTGATTTCATCTCTGATTTTTCTTTCTTTCTTTTATTGACCATGATTGTTACCGATTCTTCTCTATTCCACAATACGGTACAATCTTCTTTGTTTTTATTTGAAATCTGAGAATTGATTCTTCAGTTCTAATCTCAAGAAATGGATTCGTCTAGTCGGGATTCATATGAAAATCCATATTATCTCAGTAACAATGATCATTCAAGTCTCAATCTCGTCTCGGATCGCCTTACCGGAGCTGCGGATTTCAATTCCTGGGAACAGTCGATGAAGATGGTTCTAAATGGAAGAAACAAACTTTGCTTTCGTTCCACGTCCTCTGGTTACACATCATGATGCTTCTACTTGGTCACGGTGCAATGATGTGGTACGTTCTTGGCTTATGAACTTAGTTTCCAAAACGATTAATCAGAGCATTCTTTTTGTGAAAACTGCACATGAAATTTAAGGAAATTTGAGTCGAAGATTTAAGCAGAAAAATTCTCCAAGATTGTATTACATTGAACATCAATTGCATCAATTGCGTAAAGGCTCCATGGATGTTGATTCATACTACACTAAGCTAGTTACTATTTGGGAGGAGATGAAGACTACTCAAGCTACTCTTACATGTGCTTGTACTAATTGTGCTTGTGATGTGGATAAACAGTGGCATGATTTGTTTGAAATGAATATTGTGAGGAAATTTTTATTTGGCTTGAATGACTCTTATGAACCAGTTAGAGCTCAGATCATCATGAATGATCTTTTACCAAATTTGGAGAAAACTTTCAATTTGGTGATTCAACATGAACATAATTCTATGATCAAGCAAACTCCTCATAAAAATGGTCATCTTTCAAATCTCTGCTTCACAATCTTCTGTTCCACCACAGATGCAAGCACTTCTAACTACTCCGAGTTCTTTTGAAGCTGGAGATGTCATATTGCAGCCATGTCTAATGGATATATGCCTCGTCAAAGACCAGGATGTACTCATTGTGGTTTAAAGGGACATGTTGTAAAAATATGCTATAAGCTACACGAATATCCTCCTAGATATAAGCTGCCGGCTTCTCAGAACCTAGGGCAGATTCTTCAAAATATTGGTCATAAGGGAAACAACAACAATTACCAGATGAAGCTGAGCAATGGTTCTCAGTCAATGAAAGGTCTTGTGATTGCTAATGTCATCACAACATCTGCAGCAGTGAAGGATCATTTTCACCAAGTTTCTAATGCACTTGCTTAGTTATATGCGGATGATTCAACAACTGGCCAACCAATCAAGTGCAAAATCTCAACCTTCATTGCCAAATATATCAAATCAAGAGGATAAAATTTCCTCATCCACCTCACCTGGTAATTCTTCAGCCTTTCTTTATACTGCTCTTTAGGAACCATGCCTGAATTTTACTGCATGGATTATAGATTCTGGTGCCACTTCCCATGTCTACTGCAATTTTTCTATGTTCACCAATATTAACAATGTCTCTAACATATTAGTGACTCTTCCGGATGGTGCTGACCTTACTGTCACTCAGTCCGGATCCATTAAAATCTCAGAAAAGCTTTTTCTTCATAATGTTCTATATATCCCATCTTTTCATCTTAATCTCATCAGTGTCAGCTCTCTCCTTCATGCATCTTCTTACTTAGCCAATTTCTTTCCTACTTTTTGCTATATTCAAGATTTTTCTCAGGGCTTTATGATTGGTAAATGTCAATTACACAACAAGCGTTATTTTCTGGACACTTTAAATCAATCCTTTCAAGACTTTTCTGATTCTTCTTTGATATGCAACATCACTTTTGATAGCTACTTGTGGCATCAAAGGCTTGGCCATCCCTCTTTTCAAAAGCTCAAAGTTCTTTCTGATGTTCTTTCAACTTTTAAACTCAATGATTGTTCTCATTGTAAAACATGTTATATAGCAAAACAAAGAAGGCACTCTTTTCCTTCTCTGAAAAATATGTCAGCAAAAGCTTTTGATCTAATTCTTTTGGATCTTTGGTGTCTTTTTTCTACCATTTCTGTTGATGGTTTCAAATATTTTTTCAACTCTTGTTGATGATAACACAAGAATTACATGGATCTATCTTTTAAAGGCCAAAAGTGATGTTGCTTCCATATTCTCAGTTTTTATGAATCTCATTCATAATCAATACAATGCCAATGTCAAGGCAATCCGATCTGACAATGCTCCTGAATTACTTTTTACATCTCTTCTTACCCAAAAAGGCATTGTTCACTACTTTTCTTGTGTGGACACTCCACAACATAATTATGTTGTTGAGAGCGTAAAAACCAACACATTTTGAATGTGGCACGAGCTCTTTTATTTTAGTCCAAAATTCCTCTTTCTTACTAGAGTGATTGCATTCATATGGCAGTATACCTTATTAATTGAATTCCTTCTCCTCTTTTACAAAATAAAACTCCGTATGAATTGCTCACTCTTAAAAAGCCCAACTACTCTCATTTAAAATCATTTGGTTGTCTTTGTTATATCTCTACCTATTCTAAGGACATAACAATGTTCACTCCAAGAGCTCGTGCCTCAGTCTTCTTGGGATATCCTTCTGGATACAAAGTTCTTGATTTGGAATCACATTTTATTTCCATTTCAAAAAATGTCATTTTTCATGAAGACATCTTTCCTTTTCTTACTTCTCAACCTTCTATTCCTACTTCTGATATCTTTTCTGATTCAATTCCTTTTCTTCCTATACCTGATTATTCTCTTACTTCTGTTCCAGATCCCATTCTTCCTTATGTTCCGGATCCCATTCTTTCTCTGTTCTGGATCCTGTACCCTTTTTACAAGAATCTCAAATTTATGAGGCTTCTTCTAAGATTAATATTAAAGTCACTACCAATATCAACAGGGTGAACAAAGACAGACCTCATAGAACCATCAAACTACCATCTTATTTTTCTGAATATCATTTGAGTCTTTTAACTCATCAACATCTTCCCACCATTACAAACTATACCACACCATATCCCATTTCTTCTTTTCTTGACTATTCTCATCTTTACACTGATTATAAAATGTATATCCTCTCAATATCCAGTGAATCAGAACCTAGAGATTTTTCTAGTGCTATCAAATCTGATAAGTGGACAAAGACAATGAATGTTGAGATTGAGCAACTTGTCACCATGGAATTTGGTATGTTGTTTCTCTTCCTCCTGACAAGCATCTAGTTGGGTGTAAATGGGTTTATAAGATCAAGTATATGGTTGATGGATCGGTTGAAAGATATAAAGCTCGCTTAGTAGGAAAGGGGTATACACAACAAGAAGGAATCGATTATATTGATACATTTTTCCCTGTTGTTAAGCTAGTTACTGTGAAGTTGATGCTTGGTTTGACTGCTACGAAGAGTTGGATTCTTACTCAAATGGATGTTACTAATGCTTTTTTTGCATGGTGACTTAGAAGAAGAGATTTACATGACTTTACCTCCTGGCTACACTCCACCTGCTGGAACCTCTCTTCCTCCTAATCTGGTTTGTCGATTACACAAATCTCTTTATGGTTTAAAGTAGGCCTCTCGTCAATGGTACAAGAAGTTTTCTCAGGTTCTTCTTCAGGATGGTTTTGTTCAATCACAGGCTGAAACACATTGTTTGTCAAGATTGATTCCACTTCTTTCATTGCTCTACTTGTCTATGTTGATGATATCTTCATAGCCAGCAATAATGATCTTGCTTTGATTCACTTAAGGACAGTGCTGAGCAATACATTTCAAGTCAAGGATCTTGGCCCTTATGAGATACTTCCTTGGTCTTGAAGTTGCAAGATCTTCTAAAAGAATTTTAGTGTGCCAACGAAAGTATGCTTTAGACATTTTGAATGATACTAGATTTTTGGGCTGTAAACTTGTTTCTACTCCTATGGATCCTTACATTTCAGCTTAGTAAGGAGAGTGGCGTTTTGCTTTCTGATGCTACTCCATACAGAGCACTCATTGGAAAGCTCCTTTACCTTACTATCACTTGTCTTGACATAACCTTTGATGTTCACAAACTAAATCAGTTTCTTGCTGCTCCATGCAATGCTCGCCTTTATGCTGCCCATAAGATTGTCATATACATTAAGAGTGATCCCGGTAAAGGCCTTTTTTACTTTATAGAACCTGATATTAGAGTCAATGCCTTCTCAGACTCTGACTGAGACATTGACAGTTACAAAAAATTTAAATACATTAAAATTTTTATTTATCTTTTATAGATTTGTCCAACATCGACAGTTACAAAAAAAACTCTCTCTCCCAAACAATTGTTTTCTAGCTTTACTTATTTTTTCCAAGTTTATGATAGGCTTATAAAATGGGGTTGTGCATTATAGTTATCCAAATATATTTCATAACTCACAAAATATGGACTTTTTACTATTACCCTGGATCCGGTTGAGAATTTGCTTACTATTCTGGATTCGGATCCAGAACTTTCGGATCCAAAAATTTTCTATCCAGATTCGGATCCATTTTATCCAGATATCCGATTTTCCGTTGACCTTCTCCAAGCTGTACGCGCTCTCCAAATATTAAAAATAAAGAAAATTTGTATTTTATGTATATCAATGAAAACCTTTTAATAAATTCATATATATATATATATATATTTATAGTAGAGGCACACCTTATTTTTTCCGGTAAACTGACAAGGAAAAAGTACATGCGTTGCAAAGAATAAAAAATGCGACGATGTTGGAAAAAACGTGATGATGTAAGATTGGTATTTAATAAAATGATATTCTAGCCAAGTGGCTACGTCTCACTAAAGAGCTCCAGATTCTTTTTTGTCCTCTCATTATAAGTTAGACACTAAATTCTCTTGGTAAGTCAAATAGTACTAAATATATCAATTAAACTATATTAATTTAAACAATCCTAAAATTAAATTGTTAAAAAAAATCCTAAAATTTTAGAGATCGGATGTACAACTATGTTTCAATTATATGTAGTTCTAGATGCAGACATATATAAATTGCATTACTAATCAAGTATCCAAATTTTAACGAATACTAGCTATATACACTCAATTTCTGATTAGTTTTGGAAAAATCATAATCATCCTGAGAAAGTAAGATATCAGCTCTGCTTCTGCATCCACTTTATCAACTAAAAAGAAATGAAAATACCGAAGATAATACATGTGGCAACGATTGCTCGGTATCATCAGATAAAAATCACGATGATGATGCAATTTACAAATCTTAGATAGTAGAAAATTGATGTACATTAATCAATAAAATGAAAACATTTTCCTACAATAATAGGTTATATCGCTCTTCCTGTAACTTTAAACCACGATTAAGTTTTGACGTAAAATGAAAAAGGACGAATACAAAAAAGAGAAAGAAAAAACAACTTTAATTACAACTAAATACATTATAAAATGTCTATGATGAAAAACTAGGATAACAACGAAAAGAAAAAAAAGAGAGATATCAATATAACGTCAGCGGAAAATACACAATTAATATTTGTTGTTTCTTTGAATATTCTATGATTCGAAACGGAGACTTTTTGTTTTGAACGTGTTACGTGTCATCGCATGAGGATTCACATACATGCATTATGCTCGCACGTCATGTTATAGTTAAGTTACTTGTTTAGCTGGCTAACTCTATATTATGTTAATTTTTCAATATTTCAGATTCTAAGGACCATGCACCATCAAAAAAGTTTGACACCTAAAGTGTAAAGACCATAACAAAAGAACCCCAAAACTTAGATGAGATCATATAGTTAAACAACAAAGTTATATCAGAATAACCGGTCCTGAGTTTTTGGTGGATTCAAGTATCTATATTATAGATGTATCATGCATTATTTAGTTTGGTTTACTTCAGAGTCAGGAACAGTTAGTTTGAACCCATTTTGTTTATACATTAATTGTTGCAGATTTATATTTTATATAATAATTAAGGTTCAAGCTCTAAAACACTGACATGTAACATCCCTTATTTTGACATATATATCTTTTAATTATTTTTTTATTGTAATTCTTGATATTCTCATTTTAAAAAAATCAACTATAAAGATAATAATTTTTTTTAATTTCACATTTAAAATCAATTAATATAATTTTGACCATACATATTTACAATATTAGCTACTGGACCATTAAACACCATTTAAACCATTATAAATTATGACTTTACTTTGTATCATATAAAAAACTATTCTCCTACAAATAACAAGACAAACATTTCATTACCTATCATATTTCAATTACTACATAATTTTGTAAATTCCATAACAATTTTTTTCTACGAGTATAGCTAATAGAGTTCAAATTATGTTAACTGTGATTTCGATGTTGTTGCAGACTCAACCATTATCATCGAACCAACCAAATATGAAAAATAATTTTTATTAAGAAAATGTTTTTGAACAATGTTAAAGAACATCAATGTTTTATTGGTTTTGATTTTTTTTTTAATTATTTATGTTTATTGATTTATTTGATATGAGAGACAAGGGTGAAGAGTTACCAAATAACAAATTATGTTTTTATTGTGCTTTGTTTTCAATAATATCTACTTAAATTTATATAAAATTTTTTTGATTAAAAGTATTTATTTGTTAAAAAAAATGAGCTATTTAACAAAGAAACCAACTAAAAATAAAATTAAAGAAAAAAAAATATGAAGAAGAATCAATGACAACAAAAAAACTAACATTTTTTACTGTTATTATTTTTTTAAAAATATATTAATATTTGACAAAATATAACCAAAATAACCGGTTTAGTAAAATAATTATAAAAAGTTTCTATCCAATCTATATTTAACTGTAGTATAAAATTAATTTAAACACTGTTATATCATATAATAAATTTGAAAATTTTAATATTAAATATAAAAATAGATATTTTAACGGTTTTAATAAATTTAAAAGTAAAATGTAAGAAAATCTAATTTATATATATAAAAAAGTAAAAAAAAATTTAAAAAACAATAATCAAATTCAACTTAACACTTCATCCACCAACAAACTACCTAGTTTAGTTAGTACATGTTTCTTTCTTCTTATCATTTGCAGTTAAACGATTTACAATTATTGTATATCACCGTCGTCTAGACTCTACATGCATGTGAGTCAAATTCTCTAGAAATTGATGAATATACTATTTAGATGATAACGTTGTTATGGACCAAAGAAAGTATTAGTGACAACGAGAAATGGAATGAGAATTTTGGTTGACTATAATAAAATAATGAAAATAATTTAAGCCTGTTCGCTATCAAACATATATCGCAAGCGTAACGTTCGTGCATGGGGACAAATCTATTACTACTATTTATATGCCAAAAATAAAACTTTTTATATATTCTATTTGTTCAGGTTCGTTCCTTCCATTGACCTAATTTATACTTTGACTGGTGGCGTTAAGAATTGAATTGTCAGTTGTGTGACTTATGTCACTCATTAATCAGTGTTTTATATAAATACCCCCTCTATTTCATTTTAAATGTAGTTTAAAGTTTTTTCACATAAATTAAAAAACAAAACAATTATCTGTTTTACCCCTATTTAATATATTTAATAATTTTTTTCATTAGTCACAAATTATAATAATAGAGATAAAACTAAAATTTTTAAAAAACATATGCATTGAAAATCTAAAACAACACTTAAATTAAAACAAAATTTTAAATTTTAAATTACATTTAAAATGAAACAGAGGGAGTATATCTTAATTATGATAAACATCCGTAAAATTTTTTTTTTTTTTTGATAGCTGTATCATTGAATAAATTAATAATTATTATATTTTAAATCACTTAAACATGTCATGATAACTGGATGTTTGCTAAATTATTTATTTACTAGAATGAATTTTAGCACACGTCCAATATTTTGAGAAAATGATTTATTATTCCGACATACACCGCTAAACAAGACCTAGTATTCATGGCTTACCATGTTCTTTTGTCTTCTTGGAGAGAATTAGAAGGATCAAAGAAGTCGCGTCAGTTACAAAACTATAATGAGTATTAAATACTATTTACTTTGATAGCTTTATTTAAAGACTTTATTTTCCATTAAATGGGGTTCATCAATACTTTTCTTTTTAATTTTAAGTATTTTAAATTAAGAAAACATTTTCTATATTAATAAACGTATTTGATACTACAAGATATATTAAAACACATATTAAGCTTTTTTTTGGGCAAATCAAAACACATATTAAATAAACAATTAAATTTTTTATTTTATAGTCTATTAATTAATTATACGATTTATTTCATTGGTTAGTACATTAAAATATTAGAGACAAAATTGAAAAATTTACCAAACATTTGTATTGAAAATACAAAATAACATGTTTTATGAAATAAAAATAAAATTTTAGAAGAATATTATTTGTGAAACGGAGGGAGTAGTATTAATTGATATTCTTATAAGTTGTCATAAAAAAACACAACTGAGGCATGGAGTATATTTTTTATATACAAATGAAAACATGAAAAAAGAAACAATTTTGAAGAAAAGTGTAGAATATAATAACAGGCGACAACAAAAATTATTTAATACTAGCATTTATTCTCCCTTTGTTTAGGGTATCTATTTCTATTGTTTCTTAGAAAATATCAAAAATGGAAAAAAGTAGAAAAATAAGACAAGGGATAGACGAGGACAGTCAATAAAAACTTGCTTATTTGACAATAAGAGAATCCTCTATTAGTTGTCTTCATCCCTTTGATTTGCTTCAACCATTTCGAATCAGCCGGAAATGATTTGGTGAATTTTGCTCAAACAAAAACAAAACGTCAGTTTCAGTGAGAAATTAAAAAAAAAAAGATGAAAACCCCAATCGTTAGATCTTATGTTAGATCAAAAGTGCCACGGCTGCGATGGAACTCCGATCTTCACAACTCTTTTGTTCAAGCCGTTGAACAACTCGGTGGAGAAAATAGTAAGTGAATCTCTTTCTCTTTTTGTAAAACTATAATTATGATTTAAACAATTTTTTTTTTAAATATCACAATTTCTGCTATCAGAACAACATTATAGACTAATTTATCAATTATAAATCATTTGTTCTTCTGAAGTTTAATTTTTTTTACTTATCATAGTAAAATTCTCTTTAATTATTTGTTTTCATTGGAGTTCAAGATAAATGATTTTGGTTGATATTATTATCCTTAAAATTGCAGGAGCAACTCCTAAGATGGTTTTGCAGTTAATGGATGTGAAAGGACTCACAATATCACATGTGAAGAGTCATCTCCAGGTCCTAATTTATATATATTCAGCTACTTATACAAACATATGTAATTATGTATTATATGTGTATTTATGAATTGTATCATATTTTATATAAATTCTGGTTTGGATGTTGAACCATATATATCTTTCAACTTTTAACAGATGTACAGGAGCATGAAGCTGGAAGAATCCATGCAAGGTAGATTTCATTTACATCTTAAGTTTTTAACATCTATATATGTATTGTACATTTGCATAGAACCATATAAACTGATATTCAACATAATGCATATATACATTATAAATGTATATAATTAATATAAACACATGCAATCTTTGGCAGAAGAGATATTAGCAAAGAGAAGTGTTAGAGTTACAGGACAAGTAACTTGGTGGCAATTTCAACAGTACCTTCATAACTACCAACGCCTTCGAGGCAATGCCAACTTTTTCCAAAATCAACAAAGGTTCGTATTGTTATTAATACAAATAAATACAGTTTTTAATTTGTCTTATATATAATATTGGGTTTTTAACGTGAAGCAGAGATATAGATTTTCTTAATATAATTTTCTTGTAGGCAAGAAGAGGAAATCTATGAAAAAATTATAACATTTGGAGAAACAAGTAATGAAACTAAGGAAGTACCAAGTGACTATTTAACCTGCAAGTCTCTCTATGTATCATCAAGGGTAATTATCCTTTTATATGCATTTCTTTCACTAGCTATGTTAACATGTGCAAGTGGTGCATTCAGCTTAACCATATAAATTTTGTTCAGACATGCATCTGATATTTAGCAATATATGATATAGAACAGTAAACATGAGGAGCTGATCTTAATTATATTTCCATCCATGTGTCGTTCTGATTTCCGACAATTTACATGTAAATTTAGAAATAATTTTATAATACTGTTTATAACAGCCCCAAGTAAATAAAACTAGAGATGGTGAAGAAAATGGTGATGTTGTTGTTGCTATTGATGATGATGGTAATGTTAATGATGAACATGATGATGATGATGATGACGTTGATGTTAATTTGTCACTAAACTCAATAAAAGGTGAAGAAGAATTGTCCCTTGAGCTCACTCTTGGTCTCAAAGCATAACAAGACTTCAATTTTTTTTATTTGTAGAAACCGTTGGAAGTATGTTGTAGATGTATGTATCAAAAATATTTATAAAAAATACATAAATAAAATATTGTGTATTAGGGAAAATCGTTGCAAGTTGCTGTGTTTTTTTTATTTTTACTTAAATATAAAAACCGACGACTAATAGTATTATGTTCACTTTTTGGTAGATCCTTTCGGACTCAATGGTAAACTGACAAAAAAAAAAACATGTTTCATGTTTAATGTGATAACTTTCAATATTTTTATAAACTATATAATGACATAAATAAGAACTTACGCATTTTAATGGAAATTAAAGTCTAATTCCTGATTTTTATGAATTTTACAAATATAATACCGTGATTTCAAATTTGGGAGAATCTTAAAATTACACTTCTGCATGTACCAAAACTTTATAGAATCGCAACACATTGTTGTGATTTTGGACTCAGCAATGGCCATAGTTTTCGTGGATATAGATAATTCCGTGATTATACTATTTTGGCGGTAAACAATATATCTTAATTTTCTCGTCAAAATCACGGATTTGACATATAACTCAATTTCATGATTTTGCGGTGCTAACAAGATAATGGTATTCTCCGATTTTATCACCAAAATTGCGTTTTAGAGATTTAGAAAGAGAAACATAATTATGCGAATTATTGGATTTGCGAAAAAAGTTTTCTGCGATTTTTCCGCCAAGTATGTGATTTTATGGATTTCACGGATTTGGTAGGAAAATGTAATTCACAGATTTTCCGGTTTAAACAAAAATAGTTAGTGATTTTGCAGTTTTTACAGATAACCGTACTTACACATTTTGTCAAAAGAACGATAATTTGTAATTTTCGTTTTTTAAAAAAAATTGTTATTTTAATATGAAGCGATAAAACTATAGAATATTAATATGATGAGAGTTATGATTATAAATAAAAGTATTTAAAATATTTACTATTTTTAGATGGTATATAGCATATGAACTCTACTTTAAAATTTTACAGATTTTTTAGATGCATATGCATATAGTTTCTACATCCAACTCATGGCTTTAATTGTAGTTTAATGAACACTACCACCTATACAACTTCTAGATGCAATATTTAGATGCATAAATGAACAACACCTAATAATTTTAACCCTGTTACAATTTCGTTTCAAATGAACTTTTCTCAAACATAAGAATCTTTTTTTTTGAAATTTATTTTCTAGAAAAATAAATAATTTGAAATTTATTTATTGCCTTTCTTAAAGAAAAATTTCCTAAATGAATTTTACATAGTGAGAAATTTAAAAGGGTTGTTACTATAATATTTAATATAATAAATTATTACCATAAAAAACTTTTCTATATGTAATATGAAAATTTTCAAAGTAATTATTCTATTTAAAATTTGATGTAAGTGATGTACAAAATATAAGACATATATGGAAAGCTCAATTGACCTTTTTTTTTTGTTAACGGCAATATATTAGCTCAATTGACTATAAAAAAACTGTTTTATCTCAAAGCTCCATATGTTATCGCCTACAGCTCATTTTGTGTTTAAACTCAAACTATATACTACAAACCGTCGTATAAAAGTTTTAATAAAATTCAATATATATATATATATAACATAATATATATGCTATAAATTATGTTTTAATTAATTAATTTATTTATATGAACATTTAGCATATAGAGATTATTTTTTTTAGATTAAAAAGGTGATAAATCTGGCAGTATTAATTTTTATTTTTTAATTTTAGCATACATATTATTATTAGAGATAAGACATCTTGGAGCTTTCAAAAAATAGATATATTTATATAGACATATCTAAAAATATGGAATATTTTATTTCCTTTTTACAGAAATTAAAAAGTGATAACAAAATCATGTACTAGCATTAAATATATTTTTTTAGGTTATTTTTGGGCATTATGTATTAATTTTTTTTCTCATAAAATTTTCTATAAATATCCGATACGTATTCTGAAAATTATAAAATTACGGGTTTCACCGGAGAAAAAAGCGATGAGAGACTCGATCGTTAGATCTTACATTAAGTCAAAAATGCCGCGTATGCAATGGACCGACGATCTTCGCCACATTTTTGTTCAAGTTGTTGAATACCTCGGTGGCGAAAGGAGTAAGCGATTATCTTTCTATATCGCAAAACTAAAACAAGGACGATTCCTCTGAAATCAGTTTAGAGAAATCAAAATTCCGCTAATAAAATCAACAATCTCTTTTTTTTTTTCATTTAGATACCTTCCCTCTCTTAATTTTTTTTAAATTATTATATCTTTTACATGATCCAATTTCTGTTTATATCATCTTTAAGATTCACAATGGTCGATATTATTATTCTCCTTAAATTTGCAGAGGCAACACCTAAGAAAATTTTGAAGCATATGGGTGCGAGAGACCTTACAATATCACAAGTGAAAAGCCATCTCCAGGTCTTTATAATGCATACACACATTATCAACTAGCTATACACGATGTCTATATTTGCCTCAAAGTATAGTGCCATAAATTAATCAAATATATGTGTTTACTTTCAATAGATGTATAGGAACAAGATGGAAGAAAATTCTCTAAAAGGTAAATAAAACTATAATTATTATGTTAGTGTTGTAACTTTGCATAGGGCAATATATTAATGTTCAACATAATGCATAGTGAGTTTATGTCCCTTTTCATCCATAATTTGCTCTATTGTGCACGTCCAATCCTATGGCAGCAAAGAGAATGATACAGAAAATGAATAGGAGGCAATCTCAACAACACCTTAAGATCTATGAGCGCTTTCGAGATGCTACCCAATTGATCCAAAATCAAGAAAGGTTCTTCCGCTCATCTATTAACTTAAGATTTTACATAATCGTTTTTGGTAATTTATTAGTAAAGTAACTATCTTTTTTTATTTTCTTCTAGGCCACAATTGAATATTACTGAGAAGGTAACCCCATTTTTGGAATTTAGTAGCAAACCTATGGAAGTATCTTGCAAGTTTCTTTATCAATCTTCAAGGGTAATTTTACCGGTTTTCCTTTTTCATTTCTTACCTTATAATCATGCCTGGTCATCAATTTGTAGATTCAATGTATATAAATTAGATAAATATATATTTTATGGCAGGTGGGACAAAATGAAAACATAGAAGATAATGTCAGTGTTGCTGATGATGGTGCAAATGGTAAAAAAGAATTGTCCCTTGAACTCACTCTTGGTCGCAAGTACTAAGACTTTGGTTTCTATCTTCTTTAACCTTGCTTTCTATATTATGTAATGCTTATCCCATATACATAATGGGATAAGAAAAATAAAATTCGAACAATATATCATGGTGGTGCGTTTTTCCTCTATGAGTTGTTGGTACTATGTAATTTTTATCCATTATTTGGGTGAAATTTTTTTTATAAAATTTTTCTGTTAAATCAATAAAAAAATATATATTTAAAAGTCCATTTCTACATATTTTAGAAATTCTCAATATATTTCTGATTGGCAAGTCTTAAGAAACAACATAGTTTCAAGTTTCAACCATTTGTTCGTTAAGCAAAAAAAAAAAAAAAAATCAACCATGCTTGTACCAAACTAAACAATTGTAAAATTTAAAAGAACATGTATGAACTTCAAATAACTAAATATCTAAATACTCATTTTTTGGGAATCAATCTGAAAATATCTAAATACTCAGAAAACTTCTTTATATTATATTTTTTTAGCAAAAAAAGAAAACTTCCTTATATTTCTCTTAAGAGTAAGATAAGAGATTTATGTACTGAAATTAGGAATCGGTACTTTATGTGATTGGCCGCAAAATATTTCTTATCCTCTCTCTATTGGGGTATATAAATTGTTTCAACAATTTATTTTAAAATCATATTATTAACTTTTCTTTTTGTTCAAATATCATATTATTTATCTCTCCAAAATTTAAAGTTTATTTGACTTTATTACTTTATAATATTAAATTAGTATCGGTGAAAACAACATTTTATACAATAAGAACATTTCAATTAGCTAATTGAACTCAACGACAACTCAACTCTGTGAAGACCTTGCTCATTGATATTGAACCATTTTCAGAATGGGATTGACTTCGAGTGAACGCCGGAGTTTTAGGTAAAGGAATGATGATAATCTCACTGCCAAGCCAACTTATTATAGACCTCATGGTTGTTCTCTTTGTTGGATTCTCTTGAACACACAACAAACCAATTTGGATCAACTTAATGATCTCGTTTCTTGGATTCCCTATCAAGAAAGGAGTTATAATCTCATGCTTTCCTTTAACCCATCTCTTCCATGTCTGCAAAAAGAAAGTAACTCTTGTTACTTTTTATATGCAGAGGTTTGAAGGATAAAAACAAATGAAGCAAAGACTGATATGTGAAGAAGCTTACAAAAGCTGCCAGTCCTTCTCCTTCGAAGCTATTGTTTCTTTCACCACTTATCATCTCTAGATGCATCACACCGAAGCTATAAACGTTGATTTAGCTGAGTTTTGTTGTGATTCAAGTGTTCGAGAGCCATATATCCACTACAACATATACATTAATTGATGATTGTTTCATCCTGGAATGTTTAATTTGCAAGATACTGTGAAAACCTGACGTTCAAGGTTGATGGAAACCATACCGGGTTCCAGCTATTCGTTTTGTTTCAGCTCTGAGTCACAACGGTTTCGAACAACCCTGCTATCCCAAAATCTGCAACTTTAGGGTTCATCTCAACATCTAAAAGTATGTTGCTCAACTTCAAGTCTCTGTGAATAATCTTCAGCTGAGAATCTTCATGGAGATAAAGAAGACCTCGTGAAACGCCTTCGATAATTCTGAACCTCACCTACCATGTAAGAAGCGAACGCTTATCTTCATCTGCCAATTTTCAGTAAACATTTTAGTTTGCTAAAATATTCCAGTAACTATTGTAACCAAAATGCAGCGGTACTCGTGATCGCAGAGACTCACCGAAGATAAAGTGATCAAGGCTTGAATTAGGGACAAGCTCGTAGACGAGAATCTCTTCATCTCCATCATTACAGAAACAAGAAGCTTCACCAGATTCTTATGTTGGAGTCTTGTCAAGAGTGAGACCTCATTCTTGAACTCTGTATCTCCTTGCCCTGAACCACTTACTAATCTCTTCATAGCTATCTCTTGTCCGTTCGGTAATATCCCTGAAACGGATAATTTAGCTATAAAAATCTTTCACTCAGTTCAAGATTTAACAAGAATTACTAGTCTATGAATGTTCTTACCTTGTAGACAGTTCCAAATCCACCTTGACCAAATTTACTTTCAGGCGAAAAGTCATCGATTACCGGTAATATCATACCAAGACTAAACCGCAACCTAGATTGTCCATAAAAAACAGAGCACTCTGCAATATACCAACATCAGAGAATCAAACCTTTACAATCTGCAACATTAAGCTTCATTGAAGCATACAAACAACTTACCATTGATGGTTTCCTTGTAGGACTAGAGCAAAAATGATGATGAGACCAACAAACACCAAGCGGTTAATGACCACCGGAACCACGATTATCGCAATAGCTCCATTTGAAATCTTCTTTCCGAAAAAATCAATCCATCATCTACAACCAACAAGAAAATATTATAGTAACTAACTAGATAATCTAGCATGCACTACAAGAGAACACTGTAAAAACAGACGGAGGAACCGACGGGTTTCTATTTCCGTCGGTAAAAACCGACGGAATACACACGGAAAACCGACCATTCAATTTTCGTCGAGACTCGTCGGTAATCCGTCGGTTTTAACCGACCGAAATAGAACCGTCGGTTTTAATCGACCGAAAACTGATGGAAAACCGACGAGTCAAGGTAACGGTCATATTCCCGTCAGTTACTAGTTTACGTTAATATATCCATTATATTTTTAAAAACCGACGGAAAACCGACTGACGCATCATTATATATTTGAAACCACCCTCATTTTCTACACCACATTACTCATTCCAAACAAACATTCGTCTCTTTATAAGAATTTTTTTTTTTTTGTTAAGACAGTTTTCAAATTATTTTCGTTCGTGGATGGATGAACCAATTATGGATCCGGAGTCGAACTTATTAAACGATGATTATGCACGAGGTGTCGGAGAATTCATAGTATTGACATGTCAGCAACCATCAGCCCAACAAACCCGTAAGTCGAAATGTCCATGTTCTGTATGCCACAATTCGCGTAATGTTAGAATTGATTTAGTATGCAATCACCTGTATCGCTACAGATTTACTCCTGGTTATAAGGTTTGGTATCTCCATGGGGAAATACCTGATTCTAGTAGTACAAGAGAACCTTATATTGCGGATAGGGTAGAAGAACATAGAACAAAAGTAGATAAAGGTGTTGGTACTGTTCAGATGGTTAATGATGTGTATAGAGAAAATATAGCGCAAGAGGCGAAACCTTCTTTAGAAAGGGTAGAAGAACCAAATTTAGAAGCCCGACAATTTTTTGATATGTTAGATTCAACAAAACAATTTCTATACAGTGGATGCAGAGACAGTCACTCGCCTTTATCTTCTGCCAGCATATTGATGACCATAAAGACGAATTTTAATTTGGCAGAAGATTGTGTGGATGAGATAGCATATTTTTTTAAAGATATTTTGTCTGAGGATAATCTGTTTTCGGCATCATATTACGAGATTCAAAAATTAGTTGCTGGTCTTGGTGATGTGCTCAAATCTAATACCCTAAAGTATCTAAGCAGACGCTGTAATATTCTAAGGGTCGAACCACAAAGACTCAAGATAACACTCAATAGATTTCAGGATATGAATTAAGCTAAGCCAAATAAATGTAATTAAGAATAACAAAACAAATAAATCAAGGAAGTAAATCAGAGGAATAAAAGCTAAGTTTAGGAAAATTTGCAGGCAAATCAGAATTATCAATCATATTCAAATGTCAGGAAATAATTAAGCTCCGCTTTTGAACTTGAAACACAGATGTAAAGTAGACCAACTGTCGTTGCGAAAACTATCTATGCCTAAACCTAGAATCCCAAATTTCTTTGCAGATTCTGTAAATTCAAACAAGCATTAACGATTAAGTTCAATTGTTCACAAAAGCCTAAACCAAATTTCTTTGCGAATAGGTCTTTTGCTCACCAAACACTAGATCAGGAAACTAATCACATTTTCGTGCCAATTAATCAACCTAACAACATATTCTAGTTCGCGAGGCTAGAATAAGCATTAATCTCAAGTCTAGGTGAAAAACTCTAAGGATAATCCCTAACAAATAAATCAGATCTAACAATTCATCAAATACCTTTTAAACAACCCTAAACCTAACCGAGAATCTACTCAGACATGGTGAATATGACAAACATCATGAATAAAATAGATATCATAAACAAGATAGAGTAAAAAGTAACAAGGGTTCGAAATCTTCTCTCTCAGGAATAGAGTTTCTGACTTCTCTCCCTCTCTCCAAACCCGAATAATGAATAAAATCCAGTCTGCCCTCTAAAAGTGGCTGAAAACCCTAAATATAATGGTAAAACACGTTCTGGGCTTAATTGTAAATAATAGAATCTTCTGGGCCAAGTTGCAGACTCTTCAGGCTTGTAAAATCACGTGTTTTCCTTTTCTGCAGTCGGTATCGATCGATACCAGGTGGGTGTCGGTCGATACCAGGACTCTGTGCTCGCCAGACTGGACTGTCTTCACGAAAACTGGCATAACTTTTGATCGCACAATTAGAATGACCTCAAATCACTTCCAAATGAAAGCTAATCCATTGATCTATCTTGTATCCAAATTTGAGCTCCATCCAACGGTGGGAAGTTATTCAACGAATGCCAAAAACAAACTCCAGAATGCTCCAATATCTCCAATTATGCTCCAAACGTGCCAAAACCTGAAAAGACTCAAAAAGACTACAAAAACACTAGAATGACTCTAAAAACAAGACGTATATCATGACTAAAAATGGGTAAAAACCATGATATATCACTTGGTTTACCATATCAGACGATTGATGTTTGCATCGACAACTATATGATATATTGGAGAGAGGATGAAAACCGCAGAATGAGTAAATGGTGTAGGAAACCAAGATTTCAAGAAACTAGTGGGCGAGTTCGGGTACCATATAAGAGGATGTGGTGTTTACCGTTAACAGACTAGTTGAAGAGGTTATATCAATCTGAGCGGACGATAGAGGCAATGAGATGGCATGTAGAGCACAAAAGAGAAGAAGAGATTACACATCCTTCAGATGCAGAAGCATGGAAACATTTTTAGAGAGTATATCCTTATTTTGCATATGAGCGAAGGAATGTATACCTTGGATTATCTACTGATGGTTTTAATCCGTTTGGAAAGCATGGAAGACAATATTCGTTGTGGCCAGTAATCGTAACACTATACAACTTGCCGCCATCGTTGTGTATGCGTTGGGAGTTTCTGTTTCTCACAGTTCTAGTTCCTGGACCAGAACATCCAAAGAGATCACTTGACGTGTTTCTCCAGCCACTGATTTATGAGCTCAACATGTTATGGGAACACAGTGTTGAAGCATATGATGTATCGACCCAACAAAATTTCCAGATGCGTGCGGTACTTATGTGGACTATAAGCGATTTTCCAGCACTTGGTATGTTATCTGGGTGGACAACTCATGGACGTTTATCATGTCCATATTGTCAAGATAATATAGATGCATTCCAATTAAGGCATGGGCGAAAGACATGTTGGTTTGATTGTCACAGAAGATTTCTACCCTCCGACCATCCTTATCGTCGTACGAGGAATCTATTTAAGAAAAATACGAGAGTTTTTGATGGTCCACCTCCCGAAGTAAGTGGTTCAGATATTTTGATGCAGTTGAGAGATTTTGGAGCACCAAGGACTCGTGACAGGGGTGGTAATGGGCATTATCCTGTTGACGATGCTTGAACAAATCATAATTGGCATAAGAAGAGTATTTTTTGGGATAAACCGTATTGGAAAGACCAATTGTTGAAGCACAATCTTGATGTCATGCACATTGAGAAAAATTTCTTTGACAACATTATGAACACTGTCCTAAACGTCCAAGGGAAGACATTTCTAAATTTCTAAATTTCTAAATTTAACATTACTTAGCCATTAACGTTTTCAAAATGATCAAATTTCAAGTTATCCAAAACTTGTAATGAAATGAGTAAGTTAGGTTATGAAAGTATATGTAAGTTACATATTAGTTTATGTGATGTTGTGTTTTGATTATGAAACTGGAATACATTGTTAGTATAAGTGGGTAGAGGTATTCATGTCAATAGTAAGAGTGTTAAAACTTTGTTATTCATAATCTCTAACCCTAAATCCTAAAGATACCCTAAATAGGCCCTAAAATCATATGTCGGTTTTTTCGTCGGTTTTTAAAAGAAACCGACGGATATTCCGTCGGTTTTTAAAAGAAACTGACGGACATTCCGTCGGTATTGTTCGAAAACAACTCGTTGACAAACCAATTACATCGCATGCATTTCCTTGTAATCTGTCAGTTTTTAATAGAAACCGACGGAACATCCTTCGGTATTCTTCGAAAACAAATCGTTGACCAACCAATTACATCGCATGCATTATTCTAAATAATCCGTCGGTTTTGCCGTCGGTTTATTTTAAAAACAGACGGAAAAACCGATGGATTACTGGATTTCACTGCCTAAAATTTCGCAAAAAAATTGGAAAACGCGGTTTCTTTATCGATTTCAATGAAACCGACGGAAACTGACGGATAAGCCTATCGGTTTTGGTGGAATAAACATCAAAACTCTTCTTCTTCCTCATTCACTCACGACGGTTTTCTCTCAATTTCTCTCTCAATCTCTCTCTCAATTTCTAAATCTTTCGGCGGATTTGCTCAATCTTCCTCATATCTCAATGCATTTCCTCAATCTCTCCATCACCTAAAACAAATGTAAGTTTTCTCTTTAATCTCTCATTTCATACTTGTTAGAAAAGGTTGAATTTTGATTTTGAATTGGTTTTGTTGTTAGAATTTGATAGAATGTTAGATTGTCGATTTGATATGGTATGAAAGTGTTAGAAAATGTTGAATTTTGATTTTGAATTGGTTTTGTTGTTAGAATTTGATAGAATGTTAGATTGTAGATTTGATATGGTATGAAAGTGTTAGAAAAATGTTGAATTTTGATTTTATGATTGTTAAAAAATAAAAGTAAAAATTGAAATTGTTAGATTATTGTATAAGGAATTTTTTAGTAATTACTAAAAAATGTTATTAATTTTTGGAGAGTATATTTTAAATTGTTACATTATATTGAGGATTTTTCATAATTTGTTTTAATAATTGTTAAAGGATTAAGAAATTATTAGGATTTAAGAAATACTAATATCTAACTAATTAAAATAAATGGGTTTAATAAGATTTCTTAATAAATAAATAGGTTTAGTAAGATTTCTTAGTTGTACAAACAATTTTATGATTTTTAATGATATTAAAAAGTTGTTCTAAATTAAATATAAAAATTCTCAAATTTATGGAATTAATTTCTAAAATTCTAAAATTTTGTAATATTTATTGAATTAATTTCTAAAATTCCCATATTTTTTAAAAGCATTAAAGATTTAAGTTCTTAAAATACATATTTTTAGCTTTCTTAAGTTTAAAATATTAATGTGTTAATTTTTAACTTATGTTTTTTCTAATTATTTGGATTTACAAATTTTTTTAATGATTTTTAAGGATTTTAAAAAAGTAATAATTTTGAAATACCAAAATTCTCAAATTTATGGAATTCATTTCTAAATTTCCCAAAGTTTAAATGGAATTAAAGATTTTAAGTTTTGAAAATACATATTTTTACTTTGTTTTCTTATATTTATAACATTAATGTGTTTAATTTTTAACTTATGTTTGTTTTGATTATAAGGGATTACGGTAGTTATCGTCAGAGTTAGTCGCAGTCGGGTCGCTCGACTCAACTACGCCCGGTTGGTTCCCCCTCGGCGAATCCTACCGCTTCCAATGTCCCAGAGTCCCAGACGTCTGTTGGACCGATGGAAATGAGCATCGAGGAACTCTTATCGCAACCGGGTCGAACCCATATGCCTAGACTCGATCCCAAGCTTAGCGAATGTTCGACATGGTAAGTATTTTAATAAGCAGTCTATTGCGGTTTTTGTTTTATAATCCTTAACTAATGTTTTTAAATATTTGTTTTTAGGTTTGGATATACGGCTAACGGCATCACGAAGCTGATCTTGCGCATGATGTAAGGACTTTTGCAGGAGCCATATCCAAAATACTCGGCCATGCCAGATTCTGATAAAGAATTATGGTTCAGACAATTTGCTGTAAGTTTTTTATTTTTTTTATTTTTGATTTTTTTCAATAATTTAATTATATTAACAATTATTATTCTTATTTGTAACAAGATTTTATATAGGCTCCCGCGATTTTACAAATAATTATATTAACAATTGTTTGTTCGGGATGGTGTGCGTCCTCACCATTTAAAATTGATGGAGTATACGCACACCAACCGACAAACTAACAAAATTCAGGATGGTGTGGCGAAAGATATTTTCGGGAGTTCGTCAAAGAAAATAGAAGAAACCGCGATGTCTCAAGGATTAAATACTAATGATCTCCCTCCGGATGTGATCAACCAAATCTTTTATGAGGTAAATCGTTTATTTAATTTTATTTTCTGATTTATTTCTTATTTCTTAATTACTAATTTTGTTTTAAATTGTAGGAAACTCCGAAGACCAAGGGTCGTGTCTTTGGGTTAGGAAATCTAACCCAAAGAGTTAAATCTCTTGGTCGGTCATCGTGGTCTTCTCAATCATACATTGATCCTTCGCTCGCAGAAGAACTCAGGGAGAAAGAGGCTCGTATAGCGGTTTTGGAGCAACAAATGGAAGAGGAAAGGGACCAAAACCGGAGAAGAGTCGAAGAGATGGAAGAAGAGCGGAGGGAAACAAAGAGGAAGCTTGAGGAGATGGACCGCTTTATGGCCGAGATGAGACGTGCCTACCCGAGAGACCCGACGAACCCGTACAATTTTTTTTTTCCGTTATCGGTTTAATTTATTTTGAATTTGAATATTTAAATTTGGTTTTTATGTTTTTGAATATTATTTACTTTCAATTTCGCTTTTATTAAATTTCTTATTATTTAAATAATTTAAATATTCAAATTTTATTAATAATAAAATTAATATAAAATCAGGAAATTTTTTTTTTAATTAATTTTTTAATAATCCGTCCGTCGGTTTGTTCATCGTTTTCCTGTCGGTTAAACCGTCGGTTATGCCCCGTCGATATACCCATCGGTTACATGCCGTCGATTTTCTCGTCGATAACGCCCGTCGGTTTCCCGTCGGTTATGCACCATCAGTTTACCCGTCTGTTATTTGCGACGGATGTTCTCGTCGGTATTGTCCTGTCGGTTGGGATACGTCCCGTCGGTTATTTGCGACGATCATCCGTCGCTAAATCCGTTGTAAATTTCTGACGGCATACCGACGATTTGACCGACCACCGTTTCCCGTTGGTAAACCGGTTGGTTTAGGACCCGTCGGTTTGCCATCCATTTTAACTGACAGAAAACCGATGGTAACAGAAAACCAACGATATAGGATCGACAAATGAGTCTCGTCGGTTATCCGTCGGTTACGGCCTAAACCGACGGCTTACCTACGGCTTTGCCCGTCGGTTATGGCCTGTTTTCTTGTAGTGATGTATATTCACCTTTCTTGTCATTTCCATGTTTTAACTCCTCATCTCCATAAGGAAGACTCGAGGCAGGACTAATCAGAGAAACTTTTGTCATATTTTCAGAAGAACCAACAATAGGATAATGATCCCACTGGAAATAACAGCTCGGAAGCCGACCCGCACCGCCTTGGCTTCCCCAATTATTGTTTTGAAAATTCACCACACATTTTTAAGACATTTGTTACACATCTCCGGAAAATCTTGAAAATAGTGTGCTCCGATATCTTTATAGGATGTTTTCGATGGCAATATATATATATATATATATATATATATATATATATATATATGTCAAAAGAAAGAAAAGTTTGGTAGAGAACAAGTTAAAATGAAATTTATGAAAATTTTCAGTTTCTATAATTTTTATTTTTATTTTTACCTTTTACTTTTAAAGAACAAAGAAAAAAAAACCAAATTCCGTCTAAACCTCTGTCTGGGTGAGAGTCTTACCAATCTAAAACCTAAATCTAAATCTTATATTCCTTCTTCGACGGCCCTTTCACCACAACAATCTCAGAATTTCGAAAAAGCTCGAACCCAGTCGCTATCGCCGAGCCAACCCTCATTTTCTTCTAGCTTGAGCACCGCCTCTCGTTCTCTCCCACTCCGGTTCGTCTTCTCACTCCTTAACTTTGTTCACCTGGTTGCTTCTAGTCTAGGGTTTTGCTCTAGTCCAACTTACAATAAGTTTCTCGTTAATTCTTGCCTAGGGTTTTGCTTTATTCCAAATTATCTTAAGTATCCACTTGATTCTAGTTTTGCCGGGTGTTCTCTCAGACACTTTGGTGAAAACTACGCAAGACCGGCGATTTAAGTGAAGATGATTTTTGCCGATTTTTCTCTTATCTGAGTTTCTTCTTATCAACTGTTGAATGTAGGGGCCAATAGGTATCAGATTTGGTATAGTAAACCCAGATAGATTCTGTGTTGATTGCTGTACAAAATTCTGATTGTTCATTGGATTCTGTTTGACAGCTTTACTTAAATATGGATGATAGCTTGTATGATGAGTTTGGTAACTATATTGGACCTGAGATTGAGTCTGACAGAGAGAGTGATGATGAAGTAGAAGAAGATGAAGATAAGCAACCTGAAGAAAATGGGCATGGATCAGATGGCGAACAAGGAGGTTCAAATGGCTGGATTACCACAATCAATGATTTTGAGATGGAGAACCAAATCGTTCTTCCTGAGGATAAGAAGTACTACCCTACTGCAGAGGAGGTTTATGGTGAGGGTGTTGAGACCTTGGTTATGGATGAAGATGAGCAGCCTCTTGAACAACCCATTATCAAACCTGTTAGAGATATTAGATTTGAGGTTGGGGTCAAGGATCAATCAACATACGTCTCAACACAGTTTCTTATCGGCCTCATGTCTAATCCCGCCCTTGTGAGGAATGTTGCTCTTGTGGGTCATCTACAGCATGGGAAAACTGTCTTCATGGATATGTTGGTAGAGCAGACGCATCATATGTCTACTTTTAATGTTAAAAACGAGAAGCATATGAAATATACAGACACGCGAGTCGATGAGCAGGAGAGAAATATATCAATTAAGGCCATTCCAATGTCTCTTGTCCTTGAGGACAGTAGATCCAAATCATACCTGTGCAATATCATGGATACTCCTGGACATGTCAATTTCTCTGACGAAATGACTGCTTCCTTAAGACTTGCCGATGGTGCTGTTCTCATTGTTGATGCTGCTGAAGGAGTCATGGTAAGTCTTTACTTCTTATTTAGGTCTGTATTTCTTCTGAAGTTTACTGATTGTACTAACGCTAATAAATCTTTTTTTCAGGTAAACACAGAGAGAGCTATTCGCCATGCAATCCAGGACCGTCTCCCTATTGTTGTTGTGATCAATAAGGTACATCGGCTTCCACAGTGTAAATTGAGATATATTGTGTGAAATTTTATATTTCCATACATTTACTTGACTTTTGCTGTTTGTTCCCCAACAGGTTGACAGGCTTATAACTGAGCTCAAACTACCTCCAAGGGATGCTTACTACAAGCTGAGGCATACAATTGAAGTCATTAATAACCACATATCTGTTGTTTCAACAACTGCTGGAAACATACCCCTTATAGACCCTGCAGCTGGAAATGTATGTTTTGCCAGTGGTACAGCCGGCTGGTCTTTCACATTGCAATCTTTTGCTAAAATGTATGCCAAGCTTCATGGGGTGGCCATGGACGTGGATAAGTTTGCATCTCAACTTTGGGGAGATGTTTATTATCACCCTGATACTAGGGTATTCAAGAGAAATCCTCCAGTAGGTGGTGGAGAAAGAGCATTTGTTCAGTTTATTCTGGAGCCTCTATACAAAATATACAGCCAAGTGATAGGTGAACATAAGAAGAGTGTAGAGACCACCCTTGCAGAATTAGGAGTGACTCTGAGTAATAGTGCATATAAGCTAAACGTCAGACCTTTACTTAGGTTAGCCTGTAGCTCCGTTTTTGGTTCGGCATCAGGTTTCACTGATATGTTGGTAAAGTACATTCCTTCCCCCAGAGAGGCTGCAGCTAGGAAAGTCGACCATGCATACACTGGGCCCAAAGATTCCCCCATTTATGAATCAATGGTAGAATGTGATCCATCTGGACCTCTCATGGTTAATGTGACAAAGCTGTACCCCAAATCGGATACTAGTGTGTTTGATGTGTTTGGAAGAGTTTATAGCGGTAGGCTTCAAACAGGGCAAAGCGTACGTGTACTAGGAGAAGGGTATTCCCCTGAAGACGAGGAGGACATGACTATAAAAGAAGTGACCAAGCTATGGATATATCAAGCGAGGTATAGAATACCAGTAAGCAGTGCCCCTCCCGGTTCATGGGTTCTAATTGAAGGTGTTGATGCGTCCATCATGAAAACTGCGACTCTGTGTAATTCAAACTACGATGAAGATGTCTACATATTCCGAGCGCTCCAATTTAATACCCTCTCAGTTGTTAAGACTGCTACTGAGCCTTTGAATCCTAGTGAGCTGCCTAAAATGGTGGAAGGGCTTAGGAAAATTAGCAAAAGCTATCCCCTTGCGATTACCAAAGTCGAGGAGTCTGGAGAACATACTATTCTAGGTACAGGTGAGTTGTACTTGGATTCCATCATGAAGGACCTCAGGGAGCTCTATTCAGAGGTCGAAGTAAAGGTGATGTACTTTGGCTCTATGACAATAATTCTCTTCTGCAAGCCAATTGCTGATCATTTTTTTTATATCTTAAGATCCTTTCGCTTTCTTAAATTTGCAGGTTGCAGATCCGGTGGTCTCCTTCTGTGAGACAGTGGTTGAATCTTCGTCGATGAAGTGTTTTGCTGAGACACCAAACAAAAAGAACAAAATAACTATGGTAAGAGATCTTCCTATTTCTGGATTATCCCTTATATATATAAGACTGAGATGTTTGGTATGGTGGTTAGCACAATTACTTTGTGACTAATCTAATATCCATTTCATGCTAAAGATTGCAGAGCCATTGGATAGAGGACTTGCAGAAGACATTGAGAATGGGGTTGTAAGCATTGACTGGAACAGAAAACAACTCGGTGACTTCTTCAGGACGAAATATGACTGGGATTTGCTTGCTGCGCGTTCCATTTGGGCTTTTGGCCCTGACAAACAGGTGAATGCATTTTTTTGTCTTCTTAAAACCCTGCAATCTGGGCGCTCTCTTTCTCTTTATGGTTGCTTTGTGTTATGGCTCTAGCAAGCATCAGAAGTCTGTTTTGACAATTTCATCTTTTGATTGTTGATTTCTGACTGATCAGGGACCAAATATTTTATTGGATGACACTCTCCCAACTGAGGTTGACAGGAACTTGATGATTGCAGTGAAAGACTCGATTGTACAAGGGTGAACATCTTTCTTCTATTACACTTTTCTTTGGTTCCATTTTGTTGGCTGTAGCTGAATGGCTTGGTTGTAATCATTCTGCAGGTTCCAGTGGGGTGCCCGTGAAGGTCCCCTCTGTGATGAGCCCATCAGAAATGTAAAGTTTAAGATTGTTGATGCACGGATAGCACCAGAGCCGCTGCATAGAGGATCTGGTCAGATGATTCCAACAGCAAGACGTGTTGCATATTCAGCCTTTCTTATGGCAACTCCAAGGCTGATGGAACCTGTGTACTATGTGGAGGTACATTATCCCTTTATACTTCTCTTTGCATTTTTCCTCGTATAATGTCATTAAGAGTTATGGTTGTGTCTCAGATACAAACACCAATCGACTGTGTTCCTGCAATCTACACAGTTTTGTCACGTAGACGTGGGCACGTCACATCTCATGTTCCTCAGCCCGGTACTCCGGCTTATATTGTGAAGGTTAGTCTTTTTCTACTTTGTTTCCTGTAATCTGACTGAGTGATTGTTAACTGATTGATTCCTTGGTGTTGACGCAGGCTTTTCTGCCTGTGATAGAATCATTTGGATTTGAGACAGATCTGAGGTACCACACACAGGGACAAGCATTTTGCGTATCTGTGTTTGATCACTGGGCCATAGTGCCAGGAGACCCTCTCGACAAAAGCATCCTATTGCGCCCACTTGAGCCTGCCCCTATTCAGCACCTAGCTCGTGAATTCATGGTCAAGACCCGCCGTAGAAAGGTATAGTTCTTTAATTGTGCCAAAACCTGGTGGGTTTGATACAGTTTCTGATAAGAAGGAAATATAATGTCTTTACATATCCAGCTCTCACTAAATGCTCTTTAACCAAGTCACATCGGCTACAATCTCTGACGTATCTATGTTGTGTTGGGTTTGCAGGGAATGAGTGAAGATGTTAGTGGCAACAAGTTTTTCGATGAGGCGATGATGGTGGAGTTGGCCCAACAGACAGGTGATCTTCATCTTCAGATGATGTGATGATTTTTTCACATTTCATATGCCAGACTAGTAGACTTGTAGTATCTCTCTCTCTATATATGTGAAAGGAGATAAACAGATCATTTTTTTTAAGATGATGGTTCAAATGTTGATGAGAGGTTTTAATGAAAAAACTCCACATGGTCACAAGATTCGCAACTGACTCTTCAACAGTTAACAAAAGAATATTCACAAATCTTTTTCACTGACTTGGGAGATGTTTGCATTTGCAATTATGGATGTGAGAACCAACGAATTATATATTCGATTGTGTAATTTTGGTTTTGGCAGAAGTATGTAATTCTATAATTTTCTAGTTTTAATAGAAAAACGTAACTCGGCGGTTTTGTGATTTTGACGGAAATGATTTTTCTGTTTTGACAAAAGATTGATATATTAATGTAACACAAAAATTTATAGAAAAATAACATGAGTTGGGGTATGATTAGTCGTGGAAATTCGAGTATTGGTTTTGGTTTGGGTTAGTTTTCTCGGGTTTCTTGGGTTGGTTTGGGTTAGTTTTCTCGGGGCAGTCTTTTTAGGATATAGGGATATAGTTTTCATTGGGGAATTTAAGAAATCCAGTTCAGATATATGAATGAAGAACTTGCAAAGAACCAAAAAGTTATAGGGTACAATTTGTTTGGTTACTTTTTACCCAAATATATTCATATAGAAATTACCAAAAATATCTGAATTCTTCATAAGAAATCAATCGTTCTATTCCTGTCGAATGATAAATCTATGAAAAGTTAATTTGATTTGGGATAATTAATCTTGGGCATTTGGATATCCGTTCGTTTAGGTCAGTTCTTTTTTCAGGTTTCAAATAAGTCTTACGGTATAAGGGCATAGCTCCCATTCATGTTTTAAAATTCAGTTCGGATATTTGAATGAAGAACCGACCAAGAACCAAAGGAAATGTAAAGTACGGTTCACATTAATTACTTTTTAATCCAAATATACCCAAGTCAAATTATCCAAAAATATATGAAATCTCCAAAAAAATTATTCCATTTTCATGAAATTTGGATAAATTTTGATAAATATAACTAAGGACTTCGAATATATCAGCTATTTTGGGTATTTCGGTAATTTTTGTCTAAATATTTATATAGGTAGTATATTCAGGTTTATAATTATATATTTGTAATTTTTGGTATTTATGTAATTTCAAGTGTAAATATGACTATTTTGGTATTTTTGGATACCCATTCGGATTTAGTTTTCAGATTGGAGTCGGTTCCGATTCTTCGGATATAAGAGTCTAACTTCATTCAAATATTTATGTCGGTTATGGTTTGGTTTGGTACCTCCTAATTTGAATAGTTTCTGGTACAGTTATTCGGTCCGAATATTTCTTAGAATACGATAATTTGTGATTTTACAGTTTTGGCAAAAGAATATTATTTTAATGTAAAACAATAAATCTTTAGAAAATAACATAGTTTGGGTTATGACTAAGGGGGGTTTATTCGTTTAAGGATTTGAATGGATTTCAAAATCTTCATAAAATTTAGAAATCCATGTAGATTTTCATTGATTTTAAAATCAAACAAAATAGATTTCAAAATAACATGGATTTGAAAGTGGATTAGAAAGTGGATTTGAAAGTCGAATATTATGGATTTGTCAAAATCAAACATTTTAAAATACAATATATATATATATATATATATATATATTAAGATAAATTATTTTTCACATATCTGACATTTCAGTCGAATCTCTCCACATATTCGTTTATAACTTGCTCCACTGATTGACATATTCTCTTTGTTGGTCTTGGATTGTAAAAATTTCATGATCACTATTGCCATTAACCTCTTCAATAACTTTTCCTGCACTTTCGTTTTCTTCGGGATAAAAGAAATCTTTATTAATATGTCTACTGCTAAATGTTATGGTTGGATTAAGTGTAACGTTATGTAATAATAATTCTTTATTTGTTAGGATGGATTAATTATTATTTGTTAGGTTGGATTAATTATTTTTATTTTCAGGTAGTGTTAATTTATTTTGTTTTTATTTATTGGGTTTAAACGTATTACGAATCAAAAGAAAATAAATCGAACAATTTTTTTTTCTTTTCAAGTTATATATATCGGCAATCATTGTAAGTAATTTGTGAAGGAAAACGATTCATTGTATCAATAGTTATCACCACAAAGATAACGTGAGCTCGTGAGCCATGACTACTCAATTACTCAAGTTATGCATAGTTAAATGTGTACTTAATGTTTAAGTCCATTCACAGTTTATGTGCCGTATGCTTGTGTGTCAAGTTTTTAGATAGTACTATGTCAAATCTAGTTTTTATGTGTCATATGCTGTTTTATCATGTTTATTTTCAAATTCACCCGAAATAACATGGTGGGAGTAAGGATTTCAAATCCTCTTTTTATAAGTAAAATAGATTTTCAAATCCATTCAAATCCTATGTTAAATCAAATCCATATCAAAATCTTTAATATTGAATAAATGGTGATTTTAACTAGTATTTATAAATGATGGAACCAATAAGACATGATTTAGAAATCTTTTTAAAAATCATTGATTGAATAACACATGATTTTACTTGGATTTCCAAATTCATTAAAATCTTTAAACGAATAAACCCCCCTAAGACTAACTATAAATGAGGGTACTTTATTTAGTTACATTTTCAAGATGGAATATCTACATAGTATAAACTGTCCTTTAAAACTCAACCAAACTTTTTATTCTTAAGTTGCATTTCGTAAATGCATCGAGTATTTGCATTCAACTCAGGCATTTAATTGTAATTTTACGAACAACTCATATAAGGGAAGTTATTGAACGTAAGATTTTTTTTGAATTTTAAAGAATATAGAATGTTATATAAATCTAGTGTTATTCAGTTAATCTAGCGTTATTCAGTTGTGTATTTTATAGATTCTTTTAAATTCTATTGTTATTCAATTTACTAGATTATAGACGCCGTGCGTTGCGTGAGATTTTAATTTAAAACTTTTATCAATATAATTATTTGAGTATAAATATAATCATTCGAATTTTAAATATTTTAATTTTGTCACGTGCATTACAATTTTTCACTACACCTGAATCCTGAGTTACTTGAATCAAAGTTTCTGAAATGCAGGCATTCTTTTTCTTCTCATCATGTGACATTGGAGATCGTCCTTCCTCTACTGCCCCTTATCGCCTTTCACATCTTTCATATATCATTTTTTGATCTGTTACATGTCAGAATCAGCCACCATGACAGTGTTCTTGACCACCTTTCCCTCTGGATTGACCTCCTTTTCAATGATTTCTCTTTCTTCATTAGATACTTAGGACTGCATATTTTGTTGTAGAACCAATTGGTTTCGTGCTGTTTTATATAACAACTTTTCATGTTGGACTTCTTCCTACTTTAGACGATAAAACCTATGGAAACTATTTTTTTTTTCATCTACATTTATCTCTACCATACTATCTTGTATCATCTTTTTTATCATATTTGTTTCCTCCCATTCCACAACCTGCTTTGTCTCTTATTGCTTTCCAAATAGCATTCTTAAATATTATTATTACATAGTTTTAATTATTCGATTAGATTATTTTATTTTTTTATTTATGATTTTTAGGATAGATTTTTGTTTTATTTCAAATCACATTCATTTTTTTAAATTTTTGTTAGTTTTCTAAAAACTAATTAATATTTAGTTCTTCCTTTTTATGTATTCTTTTATTAAAAAATCGCCATTTCAAATTAGAAAACATTAAATAATATTGACATTATTTTTATTAAATTATTTATATTATAGTAAAGTTATTGATAATAATATGTACTGAATAAAGGAAAAACTAAATATTCATCAGTGTTTAGAAAATTAACTAAAATTGAAAAAATTAAGATGATTTGAAATAAAACAAAACACTATCCTAAACATCACAACTAAACACTACAAAAAATCAAGTGAGTTGTATCCTTTATTTTATTTCTTAACATTATTTTTTGATTGATACAAACGAATTTGCATCACTTATATATTTGACTCTAGAGGTGGTGACTCTATTGCTTTATATCAGTTAAATTGATTGATGTAACTTTTTTTTTTATCATTTCTTGTAATTGACGTTAAATTTGTATCACTTACAAAAAATGATATTAAATATTTGTCACATTTTTAACAAATGATGTAAATTATTTTTATCATTTTAATTATTGATTATTTAATTGAATCATTTGTCAATAACTGATACTAATTAAAATTGTGATAATATATATGTATATATTTTATTTAGTTAATTTTTTCTACAATACTAAAATTTCTCAAAGAACTTTGAGTTTTACTTTTACTGTTTAACAACTTATTGAAATTTTTTTTTAAGATCGTGTGGGTCTACATGGTTGTTATGCCCCCTAAACAAAGTTTAGCCAAAATCATAATTTAGTGGAGAATTTATAGCAACAACTAGTAATTCCCTCCTTGTTTTAAATTGATGTGGGACAAACTAACTTTCCATTTCATGTTTTTTTCTTCAATATTTATATAAATAAAAAAATAATAAGTTATATTAAAAATAATATTTTCAGTTTTTACACAACTTTATTTTCGTTTATTTTTTTTCTTAATTTTAACAAATGGTTTCTTTTATGTTTTAGAAATTTTTTTTTAAAATAAAATTATAGGACAGAAAAACAAAATAATAAAACATTTTAAGAACTAATAATTATTTTTAAATGTATAAATTTTAACTTATTTTGTGAAATAATTTGAATCCTATCTTATTATGAATGATTAATATATTCTTCTTATTTTTCAATCGGTACTATGAATTGATGCTTTAACTTTAAAAAAAATATTTTCAAAATTTAAATGTGTATTTTTCTGTAGACATAAATTATTTTTTATTTTGAGTAAAACCTTTTACATTTCATCATTATATATATATATATATATATATATATATATATATATATATATTAAAAACCCTGTAATTTTCTATATTCTTATAAAGATTATTGTAACATTAAGTATATGATAAGTTTCATTTCCTAAAAGTGTTTACACAATATATGTTAATATATAATTATGTCATTTTATATTTATCTAATCTTCCTTCAATATATTGCTGACAAAAAAAATATTTATCCGATCTCTATTCACATTTTTCATATTTTTGTGTTGTATTTTTGGCATTTCGTTTTTGAAAATATTTTAAGTCATTTTTTGTCAACTTTTGATTTTTAAGTTATAACTGTTAAATCATTCTTTTCTTTAAATTAAAAATAATAATATAAAGTATAAGTTAACTTTAGTTTTAATGTTTTTTGTTATAATAAATAAGATGTGTACATCCTATAAATGATGAGTGATGATGTGAGCTTTTTTCATTAATCTGGTGGGTGTCTCTGAAAACTGGACACTTTAGGAGAAGAAAAAAGAGGTTTATTATATAAATTAGAAATAGGATCCGCGTGTACACGTGAGATACTTTGTGTATATTTTTTACTATCAATTTTATTTTGAAATTTGTGAAGATACTAATTTTTAAATGCTAAATTTATTGATTTCGATATATTCCAATACATATTTCCAAGATGAAAATTATTAATACTTTTTAAATGTTAAATTTGGATTTATCTTTATTTGTTGCCAAATGGTGCTTATTTTCGCCAAAAAGTTTTTACGCTCCATGTTTTATCCTTTTCTTTCTATCGCCCTTTTGTTTTAGAGAAGATGATGCAACATTAGTACTCCCTCTGTCCCAAATTATGAGATTTTTTAAGATTTTTTCTTTATTCCAAGTTATTAGATTTCTCCAAATATCTATGCAAATTTGAATTTATTTTAATTCAACAATAACTACAAAAATTTAGGTCAAAGAATTTGAAAAGTCTAACTAATAATCATCGATGACTTTTTAACCCATTTGTCTTCTCTCTTTGTTTTCCTCCTTCATTTTCTATACATTCATTTAATAAAAATTCAATGACTTGGGACAAAGGGAATAATCTTTTTATTACTTCGATAAACAAATTTGTATCTCTTCAAAATTTATAGATCTCTATCAATATATATTGTTTAACGTCGTCATCTTTCAATTCCAAGTCTTTGTTGATGAATCCCTTCGTTGCATGTAAACAATATCCCTCTTAGATATCTCCAGCACTTGTTCCACAAACTGAAAGGATTAATAACATCACAATGGAGGAACATTGTTTTAAATAGTTTTCGTAATTAATAAGCGGTAGCCCATTGTGATGGATTTTTCATTGTTTCATTCCATTCTTTGTCGTCATCTAATAGATTCGTAACATCATAACTTTTTGGGAAAATTTTATATTGGATTTCAGCAATTGGATTGTGAGACATGATTTGTTTCTTGTCTAAATTTTGTCTTTTGTATTCTACACAAACCATGTTGGGTTTTGGACATAAAACTCTTTATCTGTAAAAAAATAATAATTTGGTGTTCATTATTATCGATTTCTATTTGAATCGTTAGAAGTCATATTTTCTTTAGAGAAATAATATGTAGTAAAGTGAAACTAATATAATCTTGGGGTGTTATTGAAAATTTTGCAATCTTGTAGAAGATTCAATAAAGGCGAGTTTTTGCTCAGATTTTCAAAATCGCTACTAACAATGTTAATGCAAGTATACCTGAGGATTTTTGGGTGAGTTAACAAAATTAATAGAAATAAACTTCCACCTCAGTAGAATTGATGAATTGATCATAGTTGATTGTATGAAATTACCATTGTATCGATTTTGAAGTTGAAAGTCACCTAATAAACGAATAAATGTAAAAAAAAATCAGGAGCTTGAAGAAAATGGAGAAGATTAAAAAAACAATTGTTGGTTGAATCTTACCTTTCACAATCGGTGATAACAGGATAGAGTTTGTTTGGGCAGAGGTTTGTGTGATATGATTCTGTTTCTTGATCATTTTTCTCTGTAGCATAGAAGTATATTCTCATAGGAGAATACTAAGATTTTGTTAGTGGTGAAGAGTTTTGAAGGGTGTTATTTATTGTAATTTTTTGGTCAAAATTTATGATAGTTTGTGTACTTTTTATTGATTTTATAAAATTCTATTAATGGTTTACAAAAATCTATGGATACTAAATTTTTACCTATGTATATTGCATGATTAATATAGAATAGTAGATTAATTCAATGTATGTACCTTGAACATAGAAGTAATAAATTACAAAAGATCATTTTTGAATATATTTTATAAAGGATGATATGACATAAGGAGGGATGCTTAGGTGTCACACCCTTGTAAGACCTAACCCTCTTTTTATAAAATAGATATAGATTGGTATTAAAGATCTATTGAATACTAGTGTTATTCCAGATTAAAAAGATTTTGATGATAAAGTCATTTGACGTGAAGAACCAACCACCGTTTATGGTATCATTTGGATGTAATTGATCAAATACTTTCTAATATTTTAAAATCACAAAAGAATAAAACCTAATTTTGTTTGACTTTCAAACATTTTTGAAAATTAAATTTTCTCAAACCTAAACATAATTCTTTTTGTAAATAAAAAACTTAGGAAAAGCTAATAGAAAATGTAAAATTTATATTGATACTTCTACTAGCCATTCAATTATCATATCCGTTTTGTTAAAATAATATATTTTTTATAGCTGGAAAAAAATATTTCATAGAATTGTAATATTCAGATTTATAATTTAAAACTTTTGTTTTCACAAGTGTATACTGTTAACAATTTTACAATTGAATTTGATAAATAAAATATCTTAGATTTATAGATAAATAAATATGTGGTTTATATATGCTTTGAGCTAAAGTTATACACAAAATTCACAGATAATTTTTCTATTTAGCAAAAGGAAAGATATCTCAAGACCACAAGATAAAATGTATAGTTTGGTTTCGGAAACAACATTCTGATTAACTCATCGACAAGTCAAATCCGTGAAAACATCGCCGTTCATTGACATTGTACCACTTCAGATTGTGATTGGGATTGACTTCCAGTGAAAGCAGGAGCATTAGGTAAAGAAACGAGGATTGTCTCACTACCAAGCCAACTTGAACTTATTAGAGAGCAAGTTTAAAAAAGATAGAAACCAAAGCCCTCTTGGTATTTGCAACCAAAAGTGAGTTCAAGGGACAATTCTTCTTCACCATTTGCCCCATCATAACATATACATCTATCTAGTTCATATTAACTAAGAGTTTCATGCATTGTCATCAACTTGTAGATTCAATGCATATGAACTAGATAGATGTATATGTTCTAAGCTTTCTATTTTATGTAATGGGGGAAGAAAACTAAAAGTCGAAAAATATGTTATGGTAGTGCGTTTTTCTTTTATAAAATGTTTTTATATGTAACTGATATATCATGGTTTTTACCCGTTTTTAGCCATGATATAGGTCTTGTTTTCAGAGTCCTTCTAGTGTTTTTGTAGTCTTTTTGAGTTTTTTCAGGTTTTAGCACGTTTGGAACATTTTGGCGTCAGTTGAATAATTTTCCATCATTGGATTGAGCTCAAATTTGAAGACAAGACAGATCAATGGATTAACTTTAATTTGGAAGTGGTTTGAGGCCATTCTAACGGTGCGATCAAAAGTTATGCCAGTTTTCGTGAAGATAGTCCAGTCTGGCGAGCACAAAGTCCTGGTGTCGACCGACACCAACCCAGTATCGATCGACACCGACTGCAGGAAAAGAAAACACGCAATTTTACAAGTTTGAAGATTCTGCAACTTGGCCCAGAAGATTCTGTTATTTACAATTAAGCCCAAAACGTGTTTTAACATTATAATTAGGTTTTTCAGCCACTTTGAGAGAGAGCTTTGATCATTATTCTGAATACTTTAGAGAGAGATTGGTTCCAGGTTTTTGTGGGAGACGATTCTGAACCCTTGTTTACTCTTGATTTATTCTATGCAATTCTATTCAATTATGATTTCTGTTTCATTGATCATGTCTGAGTAGATCTCTCTTAGGTTTAGGTTTTACTCGTAAAAGATTTCATGGCTTGTTAGATAAGTTGATCTATTAGGATTCATAATCTGAATTAGTTCTTCACCATAGGTTGTTCTCAAAGCTAGTTCTAGGTTGACGAATCTGAAATTTAGATCTTAGGTTGATCAATTAGACACGAGAGTGTGATTGGAAACCCGACAACCCTGGGGTGAGCAAGATAACTATCCGCAAAGAGATTTGGTTTAGTTGTTTTGTGAACATATCAAACATGAACTTTAAAGCTGATTTAAATCTTTAGAATTTGCAAAGAGATTTGGGATTCTAGGATTTAGATTTAGATAATTCTCGCAACGATAGTTGGTTAATTATAGCTTAGTGTTTTGAGTTCAAAAACCGTGCTAAATCTGAATCATGTTTTATTGATTTGCCTGCATTCCTTGATTTCTCGAGAAATACCCTGAGCCTATTTTCCTCCATTGAATTTCACAACCTTTATATTCTGCTGTTTATTTCCTGCATTACTTTGTTCGCTTAGCTTAATTCGAGTCTTAATATCTATTGAGTGAATTCTTGAGTCTTTGTGGTTCGACCCCTAAAATACTGCAGCTACTGCTTAGGTACTTTTAGGGTATTATATTTGAGCATATCAAATTTTGGCGCCGTTGCCGGGGACTCTAAATTCGCCATTAGATTTTAGATTAAAGTTTTGACTAAGTTCGTCGTTATCGATCGATACCCAGCTAGTATCGGTCGATACTCGTCGTATTTTTTTTATTTTTGTTAATTACGTTTTTTTTTACTCTTGTGTTTCAGGAAAGCAAAGGAGCCAACAGAGATGAACAACCCATTGGTTCTAGTTCGTGATGAGGTTGGAGCCTTGAGAGACTATGAGGGTCAATTGTGCAATGAGAGGGGACAAAGACTTGATGGAGATGGAAACATCATAGTCCCTCCAGCTGTTTTGAATGAGGGGAACGCTGTGGTTAATCGTGCTAGGACGATTGGTGAGTACAATAGGCCTGATCAGTTATATGCCAATCGAGCAGCGATTCGTGTTCCTGGGTTTCAAAGGAATGACTTTGAGCTGAAACCTGCATACTTCACTCTTGTGGGTCAACATCTTTTTCATGGTCCTCCTCATGAACACCCTATGGATCACAATGAGAGGTTTGAGGACTTGGTCACTAGCATCAAATACAATGGAGTGTCCTATGATTTCCTCTTCTATAAGCTTTTCCCATACTCTCTTGGTGGGGATGCAGCTTACTGGCTGAAACAGTTGCCTCCTGGATCTTTGAGCACCTGGGAAGAGACGAAGAACGTATTTCTAAACAACTTCTGCGACGATGCGAGATCCGAGGAGCTCAGGAACAAGATCTCCCAGTTTTCTCAGGGAGAAACAGAGGCATTTAAGGCTGCTTGGGTGAGATTCAGATCTTATCAGAGAGACTGTCCACATCACGGGTTCACACAGGTTCAGTTGCTGGGTATCTTCTTCAGAGGGATTGACTGGAGGTATCAGATGGCCATAGATACCGCGAGTAATGAGAATTTCAACACCAGGTATCCTGACGATGCTTATGTGCTTATTGAGAACTTGGCGTCTAGCAATAGCACCAAAAATGCAGATTATGAGTGGAAGAAGCAGAACGGGAACATTGATGGTTTGCAGATGGCTGAGGTGCATGCAAAACTGGATTCGGTGCATAATCTTTTGATGGGCAAGCAGTAGAAGGCTGTACACTTTGATGATAAGGTCGAGATTGTAGATGAGGTTGAAGCAGAGGATGTTAATTACATTGGTGGTGCTGGTTTTCAAGGTCAGAGATTTCAATACCAACAGAACAACAAACCAGTTAGTTTTGGAACAAATCAGTATCTACAGAAACCGATGCAGAGCAGCGCCTACGGGAGTTCATCTTACCAGACTCTGCCCCCTAAGACTCAGGAAAGCATGGTTGAATCCATGCTTGAACATATTCTTGAGGGACAACAGAAGATAACAGTGGATTTTAATGGGAAAATGGATGCCATGTACACAGATCTGAATGGGAAAATCGAGGTTCTCAACATTCATCAGAAGATGCTGGAAACTCAATATGCTTAGACATCAGCAGCTGTGAAGGGAAAGATGGTTCATGCACGTAATGAACAGGTCAATGCAATCACCACAGGAGGTGATTTTGAACCTGATACGTTAGTGTCGACCGACACCAACCCAGTGTCGACCGACACCAACCCAGTGTCGACCGACACCAACCCAGTGTCGACCGACACCAACCTAGTGTCGGCCGACACCACCCAGTGTTGATCGACACCAGTGCAAATACTTTCACGGGACACCTCAAAAACCCCATTATCGACCGACACCACTACCAGTGTCGATCGACACCAACCTGCAGAAACGACACAGATGAGCAGTATCTGGTGTCGATCGACACACCTCGCAGACTGAGCTAAAAATTTCAAAAGCACCTAAGATTGTCGAGGAAAGAGTCTACGTGCCCAAGATACCTTTCCCTCAACCTTCTAGGAAGACAAAGAAGGAAGTGGAAGACTGCAGATGCAAAGCAATGATAGAAAAGTTGACTGTTGAGCTTCCTATTGTCGATGCTATCAAGACTTCACCAGCTCTCAGGAGGTATGCTAAGAGGATTGTTACCAATGGTGTGAGTCCTGAGGAAGCTGCTCTGCACACAAAGGACATCAGTGAAATCCTCCTGAAAAGGATAGCCTCAAGGAAAGAGAGGAAGGTGAAAATCTCTGAACATGTCAGTGCTATGATTCAGAGTAGGATTCCAGAGAAGCTACCTGATCCAGGAAGCTTTGTACTAGACTGTTCCATCTCAACTAAAAGGTTTCCTCATTCTCTCTATGATCTTAGCTCTAGCATTAACCTGATGCCTCTTTCTGTTGGTGAAAGCCTTGGGATGACCGATTTCGTTCCAACAAAGATCTCTCTCATCTTAACTGATAGATCCAAAAGGATTCCAGAAGGTGTCGTAGAAGATGTTCCACTAATGAGCGAAGGCTGTATGATTCCCACAGACTTTGTGGTTTTGGAATATGTTGGAGAACCTCAGGATCCTCTTATTTTGGGAAAATCATTTTTGGCAACAGCTGGTGCCATCATTGATGTGAGAAAGGGATAGATAGAGCTTGATTTGTGTGATGAAGTCATGAGCTTTAACATGGACAAGCTGAGGAGGAAATCTACCATTGATGGACAGACCTTTTCTGTAGATATTTCCATTGATTTGGACCCAAACACAGAGCTTTCAGAAGACATTACTGCTGGGTATGTCAAGGTGTTGGATGCTACTGAGCAAATGAGCAAGCTGGTTGTTCAAGAAGATTTGGTTGAGAGCTCTGAAAAGAATGATGTGCTTAAGGATTGGAGTGAGGAGTGTCTTTTTAGTACTAGGCTCGAGGAAGAGACTCCAATTAATGCCAAACTGCAGGAAAATGATGTTTTTACAATGGAGACAAGGATTGTAGAGCTAAACTATAGAAAGTGGTGAAATTCGAGTTTTAGACCTTGCGTCGGTCGACGCAGCATTATGCCCGCCAGCTGATTCCAAACAAAACCCCCACCTCTCACACACCAGACACCTCGGAGAAAGCAAAAGTACGCACCTTCTTTTTCCAATTCCAAACCACCTAATGTCATCAATCATATGTTTCCATCTACTTCACACTCAAGCAAGCCGCGAGATTCTTGTCGAGCGCTCGTTGTTTCTTTGGATGACTGTGCAGGAAAACAAAGTATCCCACCCAATCTTCAATCCCGCCCTGATGTTGTTCCTCACTTCCTTGGTAGACCACATGCAGTTAATGCTTACACACCACCTTGGATGAGACGTTTGTCACAAATGCATTCACTGACTCTATGCGAACCAACCGACGCCTGAGCCCCGACACGGTCAAGCTAATGACATTAAACAAGCGCTTAGTGGGATGCAACCCACTGGAGAAACAGGTCTAGACGAGCAGTATCGATCGACACCAGTCAGTGTCGATCGATACCACATCCACGGAAAAGGAGCCTCTGTCAACAAACACCTGGTATCGCTTGATACCAGGCTGTATCGGTCGATACTGACCATCACACAAATGGTAACTTCTTTGCGTTTCATTCGCAGCCTGTTCTTTTGCTTTCTTTTGCCAACTCTAGACTAGATAACACTGAAGACAGTGTTGTTTAAGTCTGGGGGAGGTAGTTGCTGACATCGTGTTTGTTTTTCTTAGAGTCAGTCATTTTTGTGTCAAATTTGTTTTATTGAGTCAAAACCTGTTGGAGATTATTATCTTTTTCTTGAATCTATTGTTCTGACCTTGCTTTTGAGTGACCAGTGTTACAGAATCAGTTCTAGATTGACTAATGAAAAATCCAAAGACTGACTAGTTGACTAGAAGACACCCATATCTCCAGCAGAGTCCTTCCAAAGCCTGAGCCAAATTATTGCACTTCATCGTTGTGGTTAGTGTTTATAGAGCTTGATTCATCATTCATATCTGACAATGGAACCCATGTGTTTGAAAATAATGGTATACCTCTCCCTTGACACACGTTGGTAAATAAGATGCATAAAAGATGAGATAATTTACGCTGAGTAGAGGGCTAGGAAAATTTCTAGTGATCCCATTATTGATCAAGAGCAATAAGAGGAGTGGCCCATTTATCTCTAAGGCTTATGGTTGATATGGAGAAGAATGTGTGTTGAGTATTGAGGCCTAGTCAAGAGTAACAAGGCCTTGTAGAAGCCCATTCACAAGGAAGAAGAAGAGAGGTGGAGCGCCAAGGGGAAGGAGCGTGTGGGAGACTCGCCTGGACCACCTTCTTCTCTCTCTGGTGTGGACCACTTCACTCTCCCTCTCTTGGCTTTGTTTGTAATACACTCTCTCCTTGTAAACCTAGTAGCTAGAGTATATAAGCCTCCCATATGTAATCACACACTCTCTCTCTCTTATGGAAATCGATTTTAAAGCCTCCATCTTTATTCTCTATCTTTTCTCTTTTCTCTTCCCTTAATCTCTCAATCTCTACCCTTAATCTCACTCTTAATCTCACTTCCGCTCATGAATTTCTACATTTGGCGCCGTTGCGGGGACTCTAAATTCGCGCATTAGATTTTAGATTTAAAGTTTGACTAAGCTTCGTCGTTATCGATCGATACCCAGACTAGTATCGGTCGATACTCGTCGTATTTTTTTTTATTTTTGTTTAATTACGTTTTTTTTTACTCTTGTGTTTCAGGAAAGCAAAGGAGCCACAGAGATGAACACCCATTGGTTCTAGTTCGTGATGAGGTTGGAGCTTTAGAGACTATGAGGGTCAATTTGTGCAATGTAGAGGGGACAAAGACTTTGATGGAGATGCGAAACTCAATAGTCCCTCCAGCTGTTTTGATGAGCGGGAAACGCTGTGGTTAATCGTGCTAGGACGATTGGTGAGTACAATAGGCCTGATCAGTTATATGCCAATCGAGCAGCGATTCGTGTTCCTGGGTTTCAAAGGATGACTTTGAGCTGAAACCTGCATACTTCACTCTATGTGGGTCAACATCTTTTTCATGGTCCTCCTCATGAACACCCTATGGATCACAATGAGAGGTTTGAGGACTTGGTCACTAGCATCAAATACAATGGAGTGTCCTATGATTTCCTCTTCTATAAGCTTTTCATACTCTCTTGGTGGGGGTGCAGGCTTACTGGCTGAAGCAGTTGCCTCCTGGATCTTTGAGCACCTGGGAAGAGACGAAGAACGTTTTCTAAACAACTTCTGCGACGATGCGAGATCCGAGGAGCTCAGGAACAAGATCTCCCAGTTTTCTCAGGGAGTAACAGAGGCATTTAAGGCTGCTTGGGTGAGATTCAGATCTTATCAGAGAGACTGTCCACATCACGGGTTCACACAGGTTCAGTTGCTGGGTATCTTCTTCAGAGGGATTGACTGGAGGTATCAGATGGCCATAGATACCGCGAGTAATGAGAATTTCAAACACCAGGTATCCTGACGATGCTTATGTGCTTATTGAGAACTTGGCGTCTAGCAATAGCACCAAAAATGCAGATTATGAGTGGAAGAAGCAGAACGGGAACATTGATGGTTTGCAGTATGGCTGAGGTGCATGCAAAACTGGATTCGGTGCATAATCTTTTGATGGGCAAGCAGTAGAAGGCTGTACACTTTGATGATAAGGTCGAGATTGTAGATGAGGGTTGAAGCAGAGGATGTTAATTACATTGGTGGTGCTGGTTTTCAAGGTCAGAGATTTCAATACCAACAGAACAACAAACCAGTTAGTTTGGAACAAATCAGTATCTACAGAAACCGATGCCAGAGCAGCGCCTACGGGAGTTCATCTTACCAGACTCTGCCCCCTAAGACTCAGGAAAGCATGGTTGAATCCATGCTTGAACATATTCTTGAGGGACAACAGAAGATAACAGTGGATTTTAATGGGAAAATGGATGCCATGTACACAGATCTGAATGGGAAAATCGAGGTTCTCAAACATTCATCAGAAGATGCTGGAAACTCAATATGCTTAGACATCAGCAGCTGTGAAGGGAAAGATGGTTCATGCACGTAATGAACAGGTCAATGCAATCACCACAGGAGGTGATTTTGAACCTGATACGTTAGTGTCGACGCAACCAACCCAGTGTCGACCGACACCAACCCAGTGTCGACCGACACCGAACCCAGTGTCGACCGACACCAACCCAGTGTCGACCGACACCAACACCAGTGTCGACCAGACACCTAACCCAGTGTCGACCGACACCAACCTAGTGTCGAGGCCGACACCACCCAGTGTGATCGACACCAGTGCAAATACTTTCACGGGACACCTCAAAAACCCCATTATCCGACCGACACCACTACCAGTGTCGATCGACACCAACCTGCAGAAACGACACAGATGAGCAGTATCTGGTGTCGATCGACACACCTCGCAGACTGAGCTAAAAATTTCAAAAGCACCTAAGATTGTCGAGGAAAGAGTCTACGTGCCCAAGATACCTTTCCCTCAACCTTCTAGGAAGACAAAGAAGGAAGTGGAAGACTGCAGATGCAAAGCAATGATAGAAAAGTTGAACTGTATTAAGCCCAGAACGTGTTTTAGCATTATAATTAGGTTTTTCAGCCACTTTGAGAGAGAGCTTTGATCTTTATTCTGAATACTTTAGAGAGAGATTGGTTCCAGGTTTTGTGGGAGACGATTCTGAACCCTTGTTTACTCTTGATTTATTCTATGCAGTTCTATTCAATTATGATTTCTGTTTCATTGATCATGTCTGAGTAGATCTCTCTTAGGTTTAGGTTTTACTCGTAAAAGATTTCATGGCTTGTTAGATAAGTTGATCTATTAGGATTCATAATCTGAATTAGTTCTTCACCATAGGTTGTTCTCAAAGCTAGTTCTAGGTTGACGAATCTGAAATTTAGATCTTAGGTTGATCAATTAGACACGAGAGTGTGATTGGAAACCCGACAACCCTAGGGTGAGCAAGATAACTATCCGCAAAGAGATTTGGTTTAGTTGTTTTGTGAACATATCAAACCTGAACTTTAAAGCTGATTTAGATCTTTAGAATTTGCAAAGAGATTTGGGATTCTAGGATTTAGATTTAGATAATTCTCGCAACGATAGTTGGTTAATTATAGCTTAGTGTTTTGAGTTCAAAAACCGTGCTAAATCTGAATCTTGTTTTATTGATTTGCCTGCATTCCTTGATTTCCCGAGAAATACCCTGAGCCTATTTTCCTCCATTGAATTTCACAACTTTTATATTCTGCTGTTTATTTCCTGCATTACTTTGTTCGCTTAGCTTAATTCGAGTCTTAATATCTATTGAGTGAATTCTTGAGTCTTTGTGGTTCGACCCCTAAAATACTGCAGCTACTGCTTAGGTACTTTAAGGGTATTATATTTGAGCATATCAATAACTTTCATCCAATATTTGGGTGAAAGATTATTTTATAAACTATTTCTGTTTAATCAATAAAAATATATATTTTGAATTCTGCTTCCATTTTTTTTTTTGAATTTCTCAATATATTTTTATATTGCAAATCTCAAGAAATAATATTGTTTCAAACATTTGTTCGTTAAACAAAAACAAAATACTGTACATTCTAAATTTTAAGCTTTTGAATGGTGTAATGTTTGCTTCATGCATACTTACCGTCGCCTTTCAACGACTAAATAGTTATGGCAAAAAGGAACTTACTAAAAGCAAAAAGGTTTTCTATGGAGTAAACTTTAAATCAACTTTGAAAAGATTTGGGTGCATTCGATTTTTTATAGGTATATTATTAGAATAAAATCTAAATACTCAAAAAACTTATTTATATTATATTTTCTTAACAAGAAAAAGAAATCTTCAATCTATTTCTCTTATAAGTAAGATAAGATATATGTACTGAAATTAGGAGTTGGTACTCAAAACTTCTTATATATATATATATGCTTGAGAATAAATGTGAATATTTCAAAATTAAATACTCAGTAAACTTCTTTATATTATATTTTCTTAACCAAAAAAGAAAGTAGAGTTTGACTTTTTTTTTGGAAATTAGTGTGAATATATCTAAATACACAGAAACTTCTGTATATTATCTTTTCTAAACCAAAAAAAAAAAAACTTCCTTGTATTTCTCTTAAAAGTATGATATGATTTATGTACTGAAATTAGGAGTTGGTACTTTATGTGATTGGTCGGAAAATATTTCTTATCCTCTCTCTACTTGGGTAAATAAGATATTTTAGGTATTTATTTATTAATCATTTTATTTATCTCTGCAATATTATTAGTTTATTTGACTTTATTACCTTTATAAAATTAATTAGTATTGGTCAAAACAACATTTTATACCTTATTTCATTTCAATTAGCTAACCATTTATTTCTGGATGAAAATCTTCTCTTGTAAAGGATAAATTAGTGTGAAAAAAGTAAAACACTACTTTCTTAGAAAAATATCACAAATACGCTATTGCTGGATAATAATTGGGCGAATTGCTAAAATTAGACCAAAAATTGAGTTTGAATGCAAAACTAGACCCCAAATTGAAACAAATGCAAAACTAGACTTTTGGGGTATGGAAATTACATTAACCCCCTTAATTGCAAACAAAAAAACAGAAACCGCAATTATAGTTCTAACCTCCGCGCGAAGTAGACTTCTTGAACGAAGTCTCACAGTAGACTTCGTTCATGACATCCATGAAGTCTGAACCGTAATTAAACCTTAGATTTAAATTAGGAAAATAATAAAAAATATTTTTAATGCAATTTCTTCTAAAGAAAATAAGATTATCTAAAATATGAACTTTATAAATTAAAATTTCCAAAACTTTCATAAATTTTAAGCATGTAAGGTTGATTATGTTCTAAAATACCATAAACAGTCGCAGACTTCGACCATGAAGTCTGAACCGTAATGAAATGTGAAATTTTAATAAAAAATGAAAAAAAATATTTCGATCAAAATTTTTGAAAGATAAATTATTTTAAATCAAATCGAATAGGTTTAAAAATAAAAATTCATAAAACTAAGCCATTTGATGTAAACCATGTGAGGCATATAGGTTAGAGGTTACCAATGGGTAAAAATCCATGCATATATCTTTAGGGTTAGACTTATATTGATATGTTTTTGATATAAAATGGCGATCCTTCGTATAGTTGTTAGATTTTAATATATTATACTATTTTGATTCAAATTTAGTATTTGTTAACAAAGAGTGAAATAAACATTCGAATTTAGAGTTAAGCATTGTGAAGTCTGTAAGATTTTGTTATCGTAGACTTCTTTGTATAAGTTTAATGAAATTCAAATGAATCCAAAATTTTGAAATGTTTCGCGAAAAATTTTGGGAAAAATTGGGAAAATTTACATTTACTAAACAAGAATAAAACTGAAATTGCAATAGTTAATATGGGTAAAAAAATTTAAAAAATCTCCATCGCTCTTTTCTCCTCCGAATCACCAAACGTCGCCGGAAATCTCTAAACGCGACACTCTTTCTCCTCTTTCGCCGTAGTTATCGATATTCTTCCTCTCTGCAGGAAAAACCCCAAACTCTAATCCTATCTTTTAATTGATTCGCAGATCAAGGAATCGCAACCGTCTATTTAATATCTTCAAAGCTATTCCATTTCTGTCTTTGCATATCAGATGAGTGCAGGCGGTCGTGAAGAGAGCATTGATTCTAGATGACGATGACGATGAAGATGAAGATGAAGATCCAGATGAACATGAAGATCCCGATTGAAGATGAAAGAAGAAGAATCAGATGAAACTCACACTTACTAATCAGACCCTGAGATGCCAATGCCAAAAATTTTGTCGACCTGGTTTCCTTCTTCACCAGGTCGACAACATTTTGCATTGACATCTCAGGGTCTGGCTAGTAAGTGTCAGTTTATCTTCATCCTTCTTCTTCATTCTTCATCGGGCTCTTCATCTTCATCTTAGTAAACAAAACAACCAATATTTACTTTTAATTTCTTTTGAAAATGGATTGAACTTTATTTCTTTAGTTTTTATGTTAATTATATTTAATTTCTCTTATTATGTTAATTATCTTTCGGACCTTGATTTTCTTATTAGTTAATTATCTTTAATTTCTCTATTATGTTAATTATTATTGGAACCATGATATGTAAATCAAAATACAAAGTTCAAAAACCGCAAAAATACAAAAAGAACTGGTCATACAGTTGACGTTAACCTCACCACCATCAGATATATCCATATCTTCGTTGACGTTAACCACACCACCATCAGATATATCCATATCTTCGTCTTCAAACTCATTCTACATCCTGAAGTCTTCGTCAACACTTTCACCAGCCACCTTTCATTGCCACTAGCCATACCAAACGACTCGAGACGCAAAGGCGTACAACATTTGCGTTTTTACCTAAACTCAACTCAAGGACCGCACTTTGTCTATCATTTGAGAACATGATAAGGTGGTGTAGAAAATCCCTGTCCGTTATTGCAACATTGAATTCGGGCAACGAGTAAGTTAAACTCGACGAAGTCGTTCTTGTCCAGCTCTTAGTCTGCTAGTGCTTCACAATTGAGTTCACGGTTGTGTACAAGAATCACTCACAGAAAAACATTCTCCCTCTTTGGATGATTCTACCTCAAAATGCCACTACAGTCTCTTATCACCCATTCTCCATAGACAGCAGGTTACATGAACCAATTTCCTGAAAAAACATTTGAAACAACACAAAATGGCAAACTGTTTAGTTTTTTGATATAGTTAGACTTCAAAGGTGAAGTCTGTTAAAAAATAATTATCAGGAAATTCATAAAATCGATATTTAAGATAGAATATAAGACATTTGAGATGTGAAATTCATACAATAAAAACAACAACAATAAACTAAAACACATTTAAAAAATTTAAATCTCAAAAAGTGGCAAATTATATATGATACAAAACCATTTTTTAAAAAGATAGTGCAGAAGACTTCTCGAACGAAGTCTACGCACAGAACATCCTCTGTGAAGTCTAAAATTTATAACCTAAACACCTAATAAGTTTAAGAAAAAAATATATAAAAATAATTATGCGATTTAAATAGTTCAAATTTCTAAAAAACATCAAAAGCCATACGTAACACACATGTTTTAGGACAAGAAAAAAAAAACCACTAATTACAAATAAAGGCTTAAAATTTGCATTTTGTACTGAAAATTATACATTAGAGACTTCACAGGCAAAGTCTCTTAGTAGACTTCTTCTATGAAGTCTGCTTTGCTATCTGAAGCAAGAACTTCGCCCGTGAAGTCTAAATTTATAACCTAAACACCTAATAAAGTCAGAAAAAATAATAAAAATTAATTATTCGATTTAAAAATAGTTCAAATTTCTAAAACATCAAAAGCCATACGTAACACACATGTTAGGACAAAAAACAAAACTAATTACAAATAGGCAAAAATTGCATTTTTACTAAAATTATCATTACAGACTTCACAGGCGAAAGTCTCACTAGAACTTCTTCGATTAAGTCTGCTTTGCTATTGAAGCAGACTTCGCCCGTGAAGTCTGAAGGCACGCGTCTAATTTTGCAATTGACCCAGATTTTAACTTTTTGAGCATACTTCACAGGCGAAGTCTGCTACACAAGAGAACTTCGTCAGAGAAGGCCATACCAGTTTGAGGTCTAAGTTTTGCAATTGACCACAAATTTTATTTTTTTAGTAGACTTATCTAGAAAGTCTTTTTGGTAATAACTTCATTCTAGGGAAGTCTAAATTACGTAATTAGACTTCCTCGATGAAGTCTTTTTTGCCTTCAGAGACTTCTTCGGCTGAAGTCACCCATTAAAGTAGGTATAGTTTGCAATTGGACCAGAGTTTGACTTTTTACATGAGGACTTCGTCTGAGAAGTCTATGTAGAAAAGGGTTTACTTTTGCAATTGACCAAAAAAAAATTATTTTTAAAATTCCAGAGTTACCGTTGGTTGTAGACTTCATACGAGAAGTCTACCAATAGTCAATGTTTCGGATTTTGGTCAAAAGCAAAACTAACCCCTTTTTCACGCAGACTTCTCAGATGAAGTCTCGATTAAAAAGTCTTCGTTTCCGGTCAATTGCAAAAACTAACCACCTTTTTTCGCAGCCTTCACAGAAAGAAGTCTTTGTACAAAGTCAGACTTTAACGGTTCAATTGCAAAACTAGACCCCTTTTAACCAGACTTCGACGGTGAAGTCTAAACACCGTTTTTTGTTTTCAAAGGAGAACTTCAGACTTCATCGTGGTTCAATCGTGAAGTCTGAGACCCAAAAAGTCAATTGCAAAACTAACCCCCAGTTGACTATTGAGACTTCACCCATGAAGTCTGCCTTCTGGAAAATCGGAGAAAATGAAGCAAAAATTACCAAGATTCGGTTTGAGCTTGTGTTTAGCTTCTTAAACGGCCAAGAACTGATCACGCCAACAATACCCAAGCAACCCAAGCGTTATTATGCTCGAATCTTAGTAAATCACAAGATATATGGATGGTAAATATTGAAAACGATATTATAGAGTTAAATGGTTGAAATGAGAGAGGAGGTCGACAAAAATGGAGCTTTTAACAGTTTTAAAGCATTAACAACACTTAATTCGGTTGTTTGAAGCATTGAGAGCTCAATTTTGTTTGGTAAGTGTGGTTGGGAACTATTGAAGATGATGGCATTTTCGTTATTACGTGAGAATCTTTGGGTTATTGTTTTTCAAACCCAGCTACCATACTTCACAGGAGAAGTCTGCGCTAGGTATTTTTGTGAAAAAAGAAGCTGGGAAGGGTATTTTAAGGCATTTTGAAAAGAAAAGGAAGAGGGGTCTAGTTTTGGAATTGACTTCAAATAAGGGTCTAGTTTAGCAAGAAACCCATAATAATTTCGGGAAAATGGTCTATATCCAATTGAAAAATTGCATTGTGCCTTTTAAAATCCAAACAAAGCAACCGTGATTGTATCATACTAAACAATCCGAAATTTAAATAACATGTCTAAACTTTAATTCCGATACCTAAATCGAAATTGATTTAAACGAAAGTTAGTCAACCAATAATTCGGCTGACTAGATGACCAACGTGGCAATATCGTGGCAACATCATGTAAGATTAATATAAAAAACAACGTCGTTTAAAGTTACAAAACTGAAAAAAACAAAAATATTTCTTTTTGCAATCTCAAAGTCTCCACCCAATTATTCGTAAAACTTAAACCAATACTAGGTCTAGATAAAAGATTGAATGTGAAAACCAAAACCGAAACCGACCCGAAAAAATTGGTTTGGGTCTGTTATGGGTATAACCAAATTACCCTACTGGTTTGGGTATCGGGTCGTGTCGGGTATTACTTGATACCCGAACCGGTACCCAAATACCCAAAATATACACGATACATAATTGATTATTGAATACCCAAATTGTTTAACATTTTAGATATTTTGTACCCCATTATACCCAAAATCTTTCAAAAATACCCAAAAATTTATTCAAATTTCCGAAAAATAAACAAATATTTCGGGTATTTGGATATCCGTGGGTATTCGGATACCCGTTTGGGTATCAGATATTTACAGGTTATAAAAATCTAAACCAGACCCATTCTTGATAGGACCCAAACCAAAACGAAACTGAAATCGAACCGATTTATTATATTTATCCTATTGGTTCCTAAACTTCTGTACCCAAAAGACCCAAACCCGATCGGGTTTAACTCGAAAGACCCGAAGTCGATTGAGGTTTATTCAAACCTGACCCGAAGACTCGAATGTTCAGGCCTAACCTGTCTTTCTCTTATGATATATCTAGGCCGTTGGATCGACAGGACGAAATCGCGTGGCGAGTACTGGCCAGAGTTTGGGAGATTTCCTTCAACGGCGGCTCGATCTTAGGTTTCTACACGCTGAGATTTCCTTTTCTACAATTGTAGAATGAGATCGAGAAAAGTTTCTCAGCGTGTTTAAGGCAAAATTCTAGCCCATTACGGGGAGACCGATTCAGGATAGAGCTGTAGACTCCATTATAGAGATGAGGGAACTCATAAGGATTGTTATTTTTTTTTTTGTAGAAAGAGAAAATGAGATGAGGATTTAGACTATAATTATGTTTATTTTTGTGATAATTTGTAATAAGTTGCTTTAGCTCAACTAAGAATGTACTGGTTTAAGTCTTATAGATAACAAGTTTGTGTAACTGAGAATGTAACAAACCAAGAAAGGATCAATTATAATATCAGGCTTTCTTGCAACCCATCTCTTCCATGTGAAGAAGCTCCTTGGAAGCTCTTGTTTCTTTTGCAACTTATTATCTCAAGAAGCATGACACCGAAGCTATAAACATCAGATTTCGCTGAGATTTCTTCGTGATTCATATATTGAGGAGCCATATATCCACTGCATATATACAAACCAATAACATTAATTCATGATTGCTTAAATGTATGCAAGACTTTGTTTTCAAAATAGAGCATTTCAATGTGTCTTCAAATTTGAAAACAATCTAATGTAAATAAATTATAATGTCCAAGACATACATGAAACCTAGTCATTTAGCTTAATCATTTATAATGACTAAAAATGTCTGAATTGTTTTTTTTAATCTACATTCTAAACTATACTACAGCAATGTGTACTGATTAATAAAAAACTGAATTAATTACCAAATAAATTGTTTCATCTGGAAGCTCCATTTATCTATCACCTACAACTCATTTTGTGTTTATACTCAAACTATATAATAAAACCGTCCTCATATAAAACTTCTAATTGATATTTAATATATATATATGGATGGTTTTAAAATTATTTATATCATTTGTTTTAAAATAATGATAATAAGCAACAAGGCTTTATGCCTCAAATTAGTTTTGGAATTAATACATAAAAAGTTCAGCAAATATAGATTCAATTTTAAGAATAAAAAAAGAAGATAAATCTGGTAGTATTGAATTTTATTTTTCAAAATAATACATACATATTATTATTATTAGAAAATGACAACTTGGGGTTGTCAAAAATAATTATTTATGGAAATGTGCAATTTTGTATTTCCTTCTTTGAGAAATAGTTAAACCAGAAATTATAGGTGACAAAAAATAATTGGCTGGCATTAAATATTTTTGGGAATTATAAATTAAAAAGTTTGACCATAAAGTTTTCTATATAATATAGGTACCTTTTCTTTATAAATATCATATTAACTAAGAGTTTCACCGGCGAAAAAGAAGCGATGAAAAAATCGGTTGGTAGATCTTACAGTAGGTCAAAAATGCCGCGTATGAAATGGGCCGATGATCTAAAATGCCTTTTTGTTCTAGTTGTTGAATACCTCGGTGGCGAGAGAAGTAAGCGATTCTCGTTTCCATATTGGAAAAATACGCAAAGATGATTCTTCTGAATTTTATTTTAGAGAAGTTAAAACTCTCACCACTGAAATCAACAATCCCTATCGTTTATTTTTATCCAGTAGATACTTCCACTCTCTCAAATTTTTAGATTATTATGTCTTTTACAGGTCTCTCTATATATCATTTTTTTAGATTCACTATAGTCGATAATATTCTCCTTAAATTTGCAGAGGCAACACCGAAGAAATTTTTAGAGCATATGGGTGTGCATACCTCACAATATCACATGTGCAAAGTCATCTCCAAGTCTTCATTAACACATTATTCGCTCGCTATAAACCATATATATATATATATATATATATATATATATATATATATATATATATGCATTACCATATATTGTCATAAATAATACTATCTGAGATGGTATGTACTGAATCAAATATTTTGTTTTATATATAGATGTGTAGGAACAAGAAGAAGAGAGAATCTAAAAAGGTAAATAACTATCTTACACTTTAATTTAGAGTTGCATAAATATATTTGTGCTGTAACTTTTGCATAGGAAGTCCACAAGATGGTTGGCGAGTGGTAGGGCGAGTTTGGGAAGGGAGGATACAACCCTCCAACCCGGGTTCAATCTCCCTCCCTCGCTGTTATCAACACTTTGTTGGAAAGCCTGTCAGTTGGGCCTTGGCCCAATTGGTTTACCTAGTAGTCAAAAATGCAGGCGGTCTGACTACCCCAGGGCAATAGTTGGAAGATATCTCAAAATTGGTAGTTCTTTGGTGGTAGCCTTTTGGAGATAAAAATTCCACCATATCCTACTGGGGCCAACCGGACAGTCGATCTAGTTTATCAAAAAAAAAAAACTTTGCATAGGAAATATATTGATGTTCAACAGTAGTGGGTATAGAGTATATATCCTTCTTTTTTATTCTAATTTAGAACTGGTTTTATTTATGTCCTATGGTAGAAAGGAGAATGATACAACTAATGAATTGGAGGCAACCTCAACAACACCTTAAGATCTATGAACGCACTCGAGTTGCTACCCAATTTTTCCAAAATCAACCGAGGTTTTTTTGTTCATGTATTAATTTAGGTTTTTGCATAATCGTTTTTGGTAATTTATTAGTAAAGTAACTACCTTTTTTCTCTTCTAGGCTACAATTGGATATAATAGAGAAGAAAACCCCTATTTTGGAAACTAGTAGCAATCCTATATAAGTATCTTGCAAGTCTCTCTATCAATCTTCAAGGGTAATTTTTCGTTTTTTCCTTCTGCATTTTTTACCTTATAATCATGCATTGTCATCAACTTGTAGATTCAATGCATATGAACTAGATAGATGTATATTTTATGGCAGGTGGGACTAAATGAAAACAAAGACAATGAGGTTGTTGCTGCTGGTGATGGGGCAAATGGCGAAGAAGAATTGTCCCTTGAACTCACTCTTCGTCGCAAGTAGAAAGAGGACTAAGGTTTCTATTTTTTTTAAGCTTGCTCTCTATTTTATGTAATACTTATCCCATATATGATTGGATAAGAAAAATAAAAGTCGAACAATATGTTATGGTAGTGTGTTTTCCTTTATAAAATGTTGTTATATGTAACTTTCATCCAATATTTGGGTGAAAGATTATCTTATAAAATATTTCTGTTTAATCAATAAATATATAAATTAAGAATCCACTACAAGAAAACACGCCGGAACCGACGGGCAAAACCGTCGGTTATGGGCAAAACCGATGGTTTATCGACCATACCAATCCGTCGGTCCTGTAGCGTCGGTTTGCAAAATCCATCGGTTTTCCGTCGGTAACTAACCGACGGTCAAAAAACTGACGGCACCATACCGACGGATAAACCGACGGGCATAGCCATCGCTTTTTAACCGACCGGTAAACCGACGGTTAAAACCGACGAGTAAACCGACAGTCTTTAACCGACAAAATTACCGATGGTTTATCTTGTCGGTAAAAATCGAATAACCGACGGTTTGGCTTTTTAAAAACCGACGGATATTTAAAATTTTGAATATATTAAATTTTTTTGATTTAAATTTTTTTATTTTAATTATAAATTTAAATTAATATAAAATGAAAAAGTTTTATAAATTTAATAATAAATTCGAATTTGTAAATAAAATTAAAAAGTTTAAAACTAAATATTAATATTCAAAACAACAAAAACCAAAAACTAAATTATAAAGAAACTAATCACGGGGTCGGGTTCGGCGGATCTCTCGGGAAGGCTCGTCGCATCTCCGCCATGAAGTTATCCATCTCGAGCAACTTCCTCTTGGTCTCTCTGAGTTCCTCCTCCATCCTTGCGGCTCGCTTGCGGTTTTCGGTCCTCTCCTCTNATATAATAAAACCGTCCTCATATAAAACTTCTAATTGATATTTAATATATATATATGGATGGTTTTAAAATTATTTATATCATTTGTTTTAAAATAATGATAATAAGCAACAAGGCTTTATGCCTCAAATTAGTTTTGGAATTAATACATAAAAAGTTCAGCAAATATAGATTCAATTTTAAGAATAAAAAAAGAAGATAAATCTGGTAGTATTGAATTTTATTTTTCAAAATAATACATACATATTATTATTATTAGAAAATGACAACTTGGGGTTGTCAAAAATAATTATTTATGGAAATGTGCAATTTTGTATTTCCTTCTTTGAGAAATAGTTAAACCAGAAATTATAGGTGACAAAAAATAATTGGCTGGCATTAAATATTTTTGGGAATTATAAATTAAAAAGTTTGACCATAAAGTTTTCTATATAATATAGGTACCTTTTCTTTATAAATATCATATTAACTAAGAGTTTCACCGGCGAAAAAGAAGCGATGAAAAAATCGGTTGGTAGATCTTACAGTAGGTCAAAAATGCCGCGTATGAAATGGGCCGATGATCTAAAATGCCTTTTTGTTCTAGTTGTTGAATACCTCGGTGGCGAGAGAAGTAAGCGATTCTCGTTTCCATATTGGAAAAATACGCAAAGATGATTCTTCTGAATTTTATTTTAGAGAAGTTAAAACTCTCACCACTGAAATCAACAATCCCTATCGTTTATTTTTATCCAGTAGATACTTCCACTCTCTCAAATTTTTAGATTATTATGTCTTTTACAGGTCTCTCTATATATCATTTTTTTAGATTCACTATAGTCGATAATATTCTCCTTAAATTTGCAGAGGCAACACCGAAGAAATTTTTAGAGCATATGGGTGTGCATACCTCACAATATCACATGTGCAAAGTCATCTCCAAGTCTTCATTAACACATTATTCGCTCGCTATAAACCATATATATATATATATATATATATATATATATATATATATATATATATGCATTACCATATATTGTCATAAATAATACTATCTGAGATGGTATGTACTGAATCAAATATTTTGTTTTATATATAGATGTGTAGGAACAAGAAGAAGAGAGAATCTAAAAAGGTAAATAACTATCTTACACTTTAATTTAGAGTTGCATAAATATATTTGTGCTGTAACTTTTGCATAGGAAGTCCACAAGATGGTTGGCGAGTGGTAGGGCGAGTTTGGGAAGGGAGGATACAACCCTCCAACCCGGGTTCAATCTCCCTCCCTCGCTGTTATCAACACTTTGTTGGAAAGCCTGTCAGTTGGGCCTTGGCCCAATTGGTTTACCTAGTAGTCAAAAATGCAGGCGGTCTGACTACCCCAGGGCAATAGTTGGAAGATATCTCAAAATTGGTAGTTCTTTGGTGGTAGCCTTTTGGAGATAAAAATTCCACCATATCCTACTGGGGCCAACCGGACAGTCGATCTAGTTTATCAAAAAAAAAAAACTTTGCATAGGAAATATATTGATGTTCAACAGTAGTGGGTATAGAGTATATATCCTTCTTTTTTATTCTAATTTAGAACTGGTTTTATTTATGTCCTATGGTAGAAAGGAGAATGATACAACTAATGAATTGGAGGCAACCTCAACAACACCTTAAGATCTATGAACGCACTCGAGTTGCTACCCAATTTTTCCAAAATCAACCGAGGTTTTTTTGTTCATGTATTAATTTAGGTTTTTGCATAATCGTTTTTGGTAATTTATTAGTAAAGTAACTACCTTTTTTCTCTTCTAGGCTACAATTGGATATAATAGAGAAGAAAACCCCTATTTTGGAAACTAGTAGCAATCCTATATAAGTATCTTGCAAGTCTCTCTATCAATCTTCAAGGGTAATTTTTCGTTTTTTCCTTCTGCATTTTTTACCTTATAATCATGCATTGTCATCAACTTGTAGATTCAATGCATATGAACTAGATAGATGTATATTTTATGGCAGGTGGGACTAAATGAAAACAAAGACAATGAGGTTGTTGCTGCTGGTGATGGGGCAAATGGCGAAGAAGAATTGTCCCTTGAACTCACTCTTCGTCGCAAGTAGAAAGAGGACTAAGGTTTCTATTTTTTTTAAGCTTGCTCTCTATTTTATGTAATACTTATCCCATATATGATTGGATAAGAAAAATAAAAGTCGAACAATATGTTATGGTAGTGTGTTTTCCTTTATAAAATGTTGTTATATGTAACTTTCATCCAATATTTGGGTGAAAGATTATCTTATAAAATATTTCTGTTTAATCAATAAATATATAAATTAAGAATCCACTACAAGAAAACACGCCGGAACCGACGGGCAAAACCGTCGGTTATGGGCAAAACCGATGGTTTATCGACCATACCAATCCGTCGGTCCTGTAGCGTCGGTTTGCAAAATCCATCGGTTTTCCGTCGGTAACTAACCGACGGTCAAAAAACTGACGGCACCATACCGACGGATAAACCGACGGGCATAGCCATCGCTTTTTAACCGACCGGTAAACCGACGGTTAAAACCGACGAGTAAACCGACAGTCTTTAACCGACAAAATTACCGATGGTTTATCTTGTCGGTAAAAATCGAATAACCGACGGTTTGGCTTTTTAAAAACCGACGGATATTTAAAATTTTGAATATATTAAATTTTTTTGATTTAAATTTTTTTATTTTAATTATAAATTTAAATTAATATAAAATGAAAAAGTTTTATAAATTTAATAATAAATTCGAATTTGTAAATAAAATTAAAAAGTTTAAAACTAAATATTAATATTCAAAACAACAAAAACCAAAAACTAAATTATAAAGAAACTAATCACGGGGTCGGGTTCGGCGGATCTCTCGGGAAGGCTCGTCGCATCTCCGCCATGAAGTTATCCATCTCGAGCAACTTCCTCTTGGTCTCTCTGAGTTCCTCCTCCATCCTTGCGGCTCGCTTGCGGTTTTCGGTCCTCTCCTCTTCCATTTGCGTCTCTAAAATCTGGATTCGAGCCTCCTTCTCCTGGAGCGACTCCGCGACCGCGGGATCAACATACGATTGAGAGGAGGACGACGACGAAGACGAACAACGACCAAGGGCTTTAACTCATTGGGTTAGATTTCCTAACCCAGAGACCCGACCCTTGGTCTTTTGAGTTTCCTACAAAATTAAAATAAGATTAGAAAATTTAAAACAAATAATGTAAAATTGTATAAATTAATTATAGTGAAGAGACATACCTCTAAAAATATTTGGTTGATCACTTCCGCGGGGAGCTCTTGAATAGTTGATCCTTGAGACAATGCGGTGTCTTCCAACCTCTTCGTAGATTTCTCGAGCACGTCTCTCGCGAGTCCATCCTGAATCTCATTATTTTGCCGGTTGGTGTGCGTATACTCCATCAATTTTAAAGAGTGAGGAAGCACACCATCCCGAGCAAGCTAATAATTACAAGAAAAAATAATTAGTGTTAAAAGTAATATAAGTCAAAATTTTTTTAAAAACTTACAAGTTCTGCCTCGCGGGACTTGTAACTCTTGGCTCCGGAGTTGTGAGTGGCGATTCCTATTCCGCCTCTCATGCTCAAACGGTTCTCGGAGTTTTTCTTCGACAATGCTTTTGTCTCCGCCTGCTCCCAGTAAACCGAAAGTCCGGCAAAGACATTGTCGTTCATGTTCTTGGGCTTCTTCACGGCTGCCCATCGCTGCTTCCACTCGTTGATTGTCTTCTTATATTGCTCTTTCGCGAGAGCATCAAACTCCTTACGAACCTCGTGGGTATGCTCAGGAGCCCATGTAAAATCTTGCTACAAATGACAAAAAAACCGTTTGTTAATATACATTTTAGTTAAGTATAAAAAGTTAAAAAAACACTCTAAAAGATTCAAAAAACTTACAGCAAACTGTCTGAACCACAACTCCTTCTCAGATTGAGGCATGGCCGAGTATTTTGGATATGGTTGCTTCAAAAGGCCTTGCATCATGCGCAAGAACGACTTGGTGATGCCGTTAGCCGTATATCCAAAACCCTAACAACAAAAAGTAAACTGTAATTTTATTTTTACTTTTTATAAAAAAATAATGTACTTGTAAAATACTTACCATGTCGCACCACCGTCTAGAGGTGGTGATATGACTCAAATCTAATTACCCTAAAGTATCTAAGCAGTCGCATATAGTATTTTTGGGCGTCAATCCACAAGGACTCAAGATAACACTCAATAGATTAGAAATATGAATTAAGTTAAGCAAATAGATGAAACTAAGGAACAAACAAAACAATTAAAACATGTAGTAATTCAGTGGGGGAAAACGCTAGGCTTTAGGGAAACTTGCAGGCAAATCAGAATTATCAAATCAAATAATTGTAAGGAATATATTAAGCTCCGCTTTCGAACTTGAAAACACAGATGTAAAGTAAACCAACTTTCGTTGCGAAAACTATATCTATGCCTAAACTAGAATTCCAAATTTCTTTGCAAATTCTATGAATTTAAACAAGCATTAAAGTTCAAGTTCAATTGTTCACAAAATCCCAAAACCAAATTTCTTTTGCGAATAGGGCTTTTGCTCACCAAACACTAGATCAGGCGATCAATCACACTTTCGTGCTAATCAAAACAACCTAACATCAGATTCTAGTTCGCGAGGCTAGAATCAGCATTAATCTCAAGTCTAGGTGAAAAGCTCTATAGCATAATTCCCTAACAATTAATCGAGATCTAAATAAATTCATCAAAATACCTTTAAGAACCCTAATCCTAACAGGATCTACTCAGACATGGTGAAAGCAATACACATCATGAATAGAATAGATATCATATAATAAAATGAAATAGAGTAAGAATACAAAGAGTTCAAGTGTTCTTCTCCAAAAGCTCAATTGCAAAAAACTATATTCTCCGGAAATCCACAAGTATCTTTCTGGAGGCTGCCAAAACCTAATTAAATAGCTAATCAAAACATTTGGAGTATATCTCGAAAAATAAGGAAAACTTCTGGATAATCTTGGGTTTGTGTTCGCGTTCTGGTCACTGGCATCGACGATGGCTGTAAGTGGTATCGATCGATGCCAGGTTCTTTGGTCGTGGTTCTCCCAAACTAAATGGTGTCGATCGATGCTCCTCAGTGTCGATCGATGCTGAGCTTGTTCCCGAACGGCTTCAACTCCAGATTGCTTCAAAAGCTTTCAAATTCTCCAATTAGCTCCATATGCTCCTATAACTCGAAAAGAACCTGAAAGACTCTAAAACTAAAGAAAAGACTCAACAAAAAGGACTTATATCATGGCTAAAAACGGGTAAAAACCATGATATATCAACTCCCCCAGACTTAGTCTTTGCTTGCCCTCAAGCAAACAGAAAACCAAACAGAGAAAGAGGTTTGAAAACATGGAGACTCACCTTTTTCTTGAGACATAGTAATGACCCCTTTTCCAAGCTCCCAGTTGTCACCTAAACAGTTTCAGATCGGACCACCATGTACTTCTCCTTAGACCATCTCAATTTCCCATTATCCACTCATTATCTCACAGCATCAATCATACTAAATCCTTCATTCGTTTCATCACTGATGTTGATATTCAAGAACCTTCTAGATTCTTCTTCATGCGATATCATGACTAAGGAACCATCCATATTTTATACTTTGGTATTGATTTCCTCTCCCCCAGACTTATCTCTTTTTATGTTTCTGATTTTAAATTAAGCTTAAAAAGGCTTAAAAAGATGGCTTAAAAAGGGTCAAAGGTACCGTGGGAAATGGTGGGTATCGATCGATACTATAGACCGGTATCGATCGATACTGATGGAGTACCGACCGATGCTAGCCAAGTATCGATCGATACTGAGGTCCTTTGTTGCGATTCTGAAACTCGAAACCGTGTCCTACTGAAGTCAAAAGTTAGGTGAAATAACTGTTAGATCATAGAGCACAGTTAGAAGCGACATAATCAATAGATAGCCATAAGTTCAACAAAGACTGACAAAGATAAGTTCAGAAAAGCAAACACAACAAAAGAAAACAGAATGAAAAGAAAAGGGGAAAGAAAACGTGAAACCCAGGAACAGAAACTAGTCTGAATCCTCATCATCATCGGACTCTGAAACAGCGTAGCGCGAAGGACCAGGAGCTGAGTGATCGGCGTCAGTGGAAGACATGCAGCGACAACAAGAAACAGCGGACCAGATGCTCTGAAAACTCTCCACGACGTATCTCTGAAAGGCAGCTGTCTCCATTGGTAGCACTGGTGCTGGAGGAAATGAAGGAGCAGGAGCAGACGTCTGGCGGCGCTGTGAACGGCGAGGCTGACTCCCAGCAGAGTCAGGGGCTGGTGTCTCAGCAGCAACTACAGGAGTGGATGGAAGCTGGCGTGGTGTGCAGACACGAGCGGAAGGGGCGACCGAAAGCAGACTCGGGTCTGGATGAAAGTGTAGCCACGAAGGATGAGTGCCAATGGAGGTGAGAGCGCGGTTGGGGAACTGCAGAAAGAGCTCTCCATCTGTCGTAGGCAGGCACCAGCGGCGAGTGGCCTTCAACTAACGCATATGCAGCATGTGCTGCTCATCCATGAGCGAGCGAGTAGTGACGATCGAGCAGGCTGATGTGGAAATGCCAAAGTGCTCGAAGATAGGAGTGAGGAGGCTGCCAACTGACTCAGTCTTCCGTGCTATGGCGTAGTTGCGACCAGAGAAGGGCTTGGTCTTCAGAGAGACCAGATGATGCGCAAAGATAGCACCAATGTTGATCGCGAGGTTCAACTCGGGCCACTCAAATCTATCCTCAGGGATTATGTCACCAATTGCCTTGTACAGCAACATCAGCTCTGAGATCCTCAACTTGTTCGGCTCCATCTTGCAGAGGAGAGTGGTGCTCAGAATACAGGAAATGCAACGCAGAGTCAGGTAGCAGATATCAATCAGAGTAGAGGTCTTGGAACTGTAGGCACCAAGACCAATGTGTCGCCAAAAGTTCTGTAGATCCTGTAACTGGGAAGGGAGAGCTATCTGCTGAGGATAAGAGTCGAACCCGTAGATAGCGCAGAGATCAGGAATAGGCAGCTTGTAGCGAACCCCTCTGATCAGGAAAGTCAACGTGCCCTCTGAAGCAGTGCGGTGGACCTCATCTCTATAGTACACTCGAACGGTGGCGAGGAACTGACGAACGAGGTCTGGGTAAAGATCATACTACCGTGAGTAAAGAGTACCCAATCCAATCTTCACAAGCATGGTAGAAAGATCAAAGTCGATGCCTAGACGACGCATGGTGTGAGGATCGATGAAGCGCGTAGGCAGGATGACAACTCGCAGCCACTCATTGTAAGACAGAGTGTCGTAGTCGTCCCATTCCTCAGCTATTGGCCTATAGACGCAGGCCTCACTCTCTGTCTCCTCCTTAGGCAGGCCTGCCCAATCGCATCGAGGAATGATCCTTTTCCCCTCCAACTTAGGCCAGGGAGGCCGAGCAACAGGTACAGGGGTAGAAGGAGATGGTGGATGTCGCGGCGCAGGCCGCAGATTACTGATGTGAGCGTCGATGAAGCTCTGACGACCTGTGTCCTCTGTGAAACCGCCCTTCAAAACTCTGTAGCGATCACCGGTCAGTATGGCGGTGATGACTCCGGCGTGCCAATGTGAGTCATAGAATGCCTCCACCTCGTCTTGGAGACTGTACTCTTGGCGTGGGGGATTGGAACCAGAAGCGTCATCCTGTCGTGCCTTCTTGCGGGGAGCCATCTGAGAAAATTTAGAACAAAAACAGAAGTTAGAATGGCTCGTACGTCAAATGAGTGCAGGCATCGATCGATACTAAGGGATATCGATCGATACTCGAAGATTAGGCACAAAGTTCCGACAGATTGTATCGCAAAACCCATTCTGTTATAGGTCGGGTATCGATCGATACCAAGGGGTATCGATCGATGCTCGAGACAAAATTGCAAAGTTCATCACAGATATCACCCAGTTTCCAATCTATCACCCTAAATTCGAAACCCTAAATCTACTCCACCCCTATCATATCCATTCTCATCCTAATGTGGCAATTTCTTTCACCAATAGCTAATGATGACAAGAAACAGAGCCAAAGCTTCACAACAAAGGAAGCCCCAAATCGAATCTGCCAACACATCTAAAAGGATGAAATCGAGTACATTACCTGGTAGATCGAAGGTATGATGAATGGAATGACAATGCACTCAAAAATCTGAGTGGAATAGGGTTCGAAATCAAAGAAAATGATGAAGAATCGAAAAATTGTGAGAGGATGAGAGAATCAAGGGGCGACGTCGAGCGATAAGAGAGATTGAGAGATTTATCAAAAGACCCGAGGGTTTTATAGAAAAACTTACTTGGGTGCTGGGTATCGATCGATACCATAAGTGGCATCGATCGATGCTCAGCGTTTAGCACAACTCCCTTTAGGCCAATGGTATCGATCGATACAAAGGGGTATCGATCGATGCTCGTCGACTGGACCTGGTTTCACGTGAAAACACAACACAAAAACAAAACTAACAAATCAAAATAAAGACTATGTACAGACTCACCACTAAGCGCTTGTTTAATGTCATTAGCTTGACACGGAGAACAGTCAGGCAGCGGGTGGCTCAGCCAGAGGCACAATGTGGCCATCTGGAATGGTGGCTTTCGCCCAATAGTGTTTCACCCTCTGTCCATTGACAGTGAACTCCTTGCCTTCAGCACTCAGCAACACTACAGCACCATGAGGGCGGACCTCTTTGATCGTGAAGGGATTTGACCAACGAGAACATAATTTCCCAGGAAGTAATTGCAAGCGAGAGTTGTACAGAAGTACCTGGTCATTTGGTTCAAAGTGTCGGGAAAAGATCTTCTTGTCATGATAGGCTTTGGTCCTTTCCTTGTACAGCTTGGAATTCTCATAGGCGGAGTGTCTGATCTCATCCAACACATTCAACTGAACCAGTCGCCTTTGTGCAGCAGACTTGATGTCGAAATTCAGCAGTTTTGTAGCCCAGGCTGCTTTGTGCTCTATCTCAACAGGAAGATGGCATGCCTTTCCATACAGCAAATGGAATGGTGTTGTACCGAGTGGCGTCTTGAACGCTGTTCTGTAGGCCCAAAGAGCGTCGTCTAGTTTCAGCGTCCAATCCTTCTGTGTAGCACCAACTGTGTTCTCCAGGATCTCTTTGATCTGTCTGTTGGAGACCTCTACTTGTCCACTGGTCTGAGGATGATATGGCGTGGCAACGCGGTGGTGTACACCATACTTCCTCAGCAGCTTCTCGAAGATCTTGTTGATGAAGTGAGTACCCCCATCACTGATGACAACTCTGGGTACTCCAAATCGTGGGAAGATGATAGTCTTGAACAGCTTCAGGACCACGGCAGAATCGTTGGTAGGACTAGCAATTGCCTCGACCCACTTAGAGACATAGTCGACGCAAAACCCCAGCCTCATCACGAGCAAGCACAATCGGATGATTACATCTCAGCTTGTTTCTCTTGCTTTCTGATTGTACGTTCTAATTCAGCTAGTTCTTCGTTAATAGGTTGATCAACTGCTTGTTCTTGCTTCCTCTGGTCTCTCGATGCTGCATACACCTGAAACACAAAGGCAAAACGCGTAAGTGACGAAAGTAACAACAAGTATTTCGATCGATGCTTGAGGGTATCGATCGATGCTCAACACTTAGTTGAAATTCTAAACCGTAATCTAATGGTGAAATTAGAGTCCCCGGCAGCGGCGCCAACAAATTTGATATGCTCAAATCTAATACCTAAGTATCTAAGCAGTCGCTATAGTATTTTAGGGGTCAATCCACAAAGACTCAAGATAACACTCAATAGATTTAGAAATATGAATTAAGTAAGCAAAATAGATGAAACTAAGAACAGCAAAACAATTAAACAGGTAGTAATTCAGTGGGGAAAACGCTAGGCTTAGGGAAACTTGCAGGCAAATCAGAATTATCAAATCAAATCAATGTCAGGATATATTAAGCTCGCCTTCAAACTTGAAACAAGATGTAAAGTAAACCAACTTTCGTTGCGAAGACTACTATGCCTAAACCTAGAATTCCAAATTTCTTTGCAAATTCTATGAATTTAAACAAGCATTAAAGTTCAAGTTCAATTGTTCACAAAATCCCTAAACCAATTTCTTTGTGAATAGGGCTTTTGCTTCACCAAACACTAGATCAGGCGATCAATCACACTTCGTGCTAATCAAACAACCTAACATCAGATTCTAGTTCGCGAGGCTAGAATCAACATTAATGTCAAGTCTAGGTGAAAAGCTCTATAGATAATTCCCTAACAATTAATCCAATATTAATAATTCATCAAATACCTTTAAGCAACCCTAATCCTAACAGGGAATCTACTCAGTACATGGTGAAAGCAATAAACATCATGAATAGAATAGATATCATATAATAAAATGAAATAAAGTAAGAATACAAAGAGGTTCAAGAGTTCTTCCAAAAGCTCAATTGCAGAAAACTCTATCTCCGGAAATCACGTGCTCGGGGTTTGGGTCAGGCGCCCGACTGAGACTGACTCCGAAGAAAAGAATCGTAATCCTTAAATTATAAAACAAAAAAGCATCAAAATGTACACATCAAAATTTTAACTAATCTTAAAAGTTTTATAAAGTTTCATAAAAGCCTTATAAAAGTTTCATAAATTTCTAATAAGTCATAAAAGTTTTATAAAAAGTTCGTAATTCTTATAAAAGTTTCATAAATTTCTAATAAGTCCTAAAAGTTTCATAAAAGTCTTATAAAAGTTTCATAAATTTCTAATAAGTCTAAAAGTTTAATAAAAGTTTCATAAAAGTCTTATAAAAGTTTCATAAATTCTAATAAGTCCTAAAAGTTTTAAAAAGTTTCATAAAAAGTCTTATAAAGTTTCATAAATTTCTAATAAGTCCTAAAAGTTTATAAAAGGTTCATAAAAGTCTTATAAAGTTTCATAAATTTCTTATAAGTCCTAAAAGTTTTATAAAGTTTCATAAAAGACTTATAAAAAGTTTCATAAATATCTAATAAGTCCTATAAAAGTTTTATAAAAGTATAAGTTTATATAAAGTTTTTAATAAAAGACTTATAAAAGTTCATAAATTCTAATAAGTCTAAAAGTT
>SMJT01000103.1:369657-386940 GCA_004349715.1 Crucihimalaya himalaica | reverse complement strand
CTTATAAAAGTTTCATAAATTTCTAATAAGTCCTAAAAGTTTTATAAAAGTTTCATAAAAGACTTATAAAAGTTTCATAAATTTCTAATAAGTCCTAAAAGTTTTATAAAAGTTTCATAAATTTCTAATAAGTCCTAAAAGTTTTATAAAAGTTTCATAAAAGTCTTATAAGTCCTAAAAGTTTTATAACAGTTTCATAAAAGTCTTATAAAAGTTTCATAAATTTCTAATAAGTCCTAAAAGTTTTATAAAAGTTTCATAAAAGTATTATAAAAGTTTCATAAATTTCTAATAAGTCCTAAAAGTTTTATAAAACCTCTAATAAGTCTTTTAAAAGTTTTATAAACCTCTAATAAGTCCTAAAAGTTTTATAAAATTTTCATAAAAGTCTTATAAAAGTTTTATAAATTTTCATATAAGTTTAACAAAATTTCATAAATTCTTACTAAAATCCTAAAAGTTTTATTACATTTTTCATAAAAGTGTTTTAAAAGTTTCTAAAATTCTTAATAAATCCTAAAATTCTTAACAATTCTAACAATTCTAACAATTCTAACAATTTCTAACAATTACCAATAGATCCTTAATTATGATTTTCTTACAAAAATTTTATAAAATTTCTAACAATTCTAACAATTTCTAACAATTCTTAATAGATTTTGTTTTTCAACAATTTTTCAACAATTCTTATAAAAATTTTTCAACAATTTTTCAACAATTTTTCAACAATTTTTCAACAAATTTTCAACAATTCTTATAACAATTCTAATAATCTCTAACAATCCCTAACAATCTAGATTTAAGTTTTCTAACAAGTTTACAATCCTAATCTAGATTTAAGATCCAACTTTCTAATCTTAAAAATTCTAAAATCCTAACTTCTATATTAAATCCTAAAAACTTGATAAAGATAGAGAATAACTTACATTTCAATAGAGGAATCGAAGAAATGAGTAAATGAGGCAAGGAATCGGTGGAATCCACGAAATTGCTGGAGAGGATGGAGAGGAATCGGCGGTTTAAGAGAGTTTTGTGTTTTAGAAATCGAAGAAATGAGGAAGAAGAAGAGTTTCTCGGTTTTTTATTCGCGAAAACCGACGGGCGCCCGTCGGTTTCAGTAAAAAAAATTGAAAAACCGCGTAATCAAAATTTTTGGTGAAAATTTTGGCGGTTAAAATTCCAATCCGTCGGTTTTCTTTAAAAACCGACGGATTAGTATTTTATTGTATGCAATTTGATTGGTCGGTCAACCTTAAGTTTTCAAGAAATAACTGACGGGTCCGGGAAACCGACGGGAAAACTGACGGAATTATTTAAGTATTAAAAAATTCTTATCCTTCGGTTTTGATTGAAAATACTGACGGAAAACCGACGGCCTTTTGAATTTGGGGTTTGTTTAGGGTATGGTTAGGGTATTGAGTTAGATATTATGTTTTTTGATCACTTAGAATAGGTTTTCATAGTTTCTGATCACTATTAATAACAATGTATAACAATTTAAATTTTCTAAACATTATATCACAAACTAATCTATAACTTATATATACATTCATAACCATACTTACTCATTTCAATACAAGTTTTCTAAAACTTTTAATTTTGACCAATTTGTTTATTTTGACTAATTATTTATGTTCAAAATGCAGAGTAGAAGAGATATAACCTATAACGTAGTAGTCGCATGTCGATAAACAACAAAAAATGTATCGCCTGTCGGTTACCATCAGTTTTTTAAAACAAACCGACAAATCGGGCAAATTTTTTTTTTTTTTAATATCCGTCGGTTTTCCTGTCGGTTCTTATGAAAAAACCGACGGAAGAAAAAAAATATTAATATTTTATTAAACCGTCGGTTTTCCCGTCGGTTTTTTCATAAGAACCGACAGAGTCGGAAATTTCATTATTTTTTTTTAAATTTTGCGGTTACAACATAAATTCACAAACTATGAAATTATGTTTACTTGTTTTGAAAAACCAAATATAAAACTATGAAATAAGTAAATTTTGAAATACCAAATTAATTATAAATTTTAAAATTTTTCAAAAATTATAAAACAAACCAAAGCATCAAAATGTAAATTTTATAAAAGTCTTAAAAGTTTTATAAAAGTTTCATAAAAGTCTTATAAAAGTTTCATAAATTTCTAATAAGTCCTAAAAGTTTTATAAAAGTTTCATAAAAGTTTCAAAATCTTATATAAAATCACAAACTATGATTTATATAAAAAATACAAGATTACAATCTAATCTGAGTCAGATGAGTAATCAGATGGAATTGAATCAGAATCATCTCCAAATTCTGATATACTCTCCTCGGATTCATTATCAACTCTATCATCCGTGAAAGCTGTGAAATCTACCGCAAGGGTAACTTCTAAGGAATGCTCAACAGGAGCCATTAAACCACTTCCACTAGATTGCAAAGGATAGTGATCAGGAACTCCATATAGCCTTCCCCTTGGGTTCACATGCGTCACAGTAAACCAAGGGTCGGTCCTACCAGTGACTCGTGGGTAGGGAATGTAAAATACCTGTATTAAATATCATAGTCAATGGTTTTTATATTAAGAAAATCATGCATAAAATATACTAAATTAAATTATAAACAAAATATATACCTGATCTACTTGTGAACCAAGGATGAAAGGATCATACTTCAATAGTCATCGGCTTGAATGGACTGATGTAACACCGAATTTGTCAACACGGACACCAAGGCCAATAAATGGATCGTACCAATCGCAGAGGAAAACAATGCATCTTAGGTTAACCATGCCTTGATATCGAACTTCTAAAATCTCTCTAAGAACGCCATAATACACAACATCTCCCGCCTGAGAAGAGATACCGTAATCCACCGTTGCCCTCCTTGATACCTCTTCCTGAATCCGAAATGCGTATCCCCTTGTGCATTATCTTGGATAAGACTTGACATTGTAGTTAGGACCGTTGACAAACTCCAATAACCATGTCGGAAATGATTGACCTTTCGAACTCTCATTGAAAACCTGTGTGGGAATAAAACATCAATCGTTAGTATATCAAATTTATATTTTTGTTATTTAAATTAATAATATACATAATTAACACTTACATAATATTTGAGCCAACTAGAAAAATTTTCTTGTTTTTCCAACTCGAGTTGTTCTTCAGTATAGTGTGAGTAATATGAGCGTATTATGACCATGTAAATCCTAAATCAAATAGAAAAAAATGTTATTACTAAATAATATTTTCATATAAATGTTTTTAAAAAATAGAAAAAAGGATTAAACATTTCTTACCTTTCGTATTCTTCAAGATCCTCACAATTGTTGAGAATATACATATGCAAATGAGTATATTAATGCTCAGTTAATTTAAGAGACTTACATTTTCCACTTAAGCGACCTAATTGTGTAAACAAATTAGGTACATACACAGGATAACTTGGTCGCTCTCCCCAATCATCATGTCGAGAAGGTCGACGACTCTTCGTTTGGACCTCAGATGGAAAATAATATTCGGCAAAATTTGAAGCTTCTTCGTTGATGCTCTGCGCGACAATAGATCCCTCGACTTTGCTTAAATTTTTAACCTTCTTTTTCAAATGAAACATATACCGCTCGAAAGGATACATCCACCGATATTGAACTAGGCCTCCTAATTCTGCTTCTCGCGGGAGATGAATTGGTAGATGTTCCATAACATCGAAAAATGGCGGTGGAAATATCTTCTCAAGGTTACATAAGATCATGGAGATATTTGTTTCCGAATTGCGGATACCATTAACTGTTAATGATCTCGTGCATATATCTCGAAAGAAAGCCCCAACTCCTGCATACATATGTAAAAGAAATAACTATTAGAATATATATATACAAAATTGACGGTAAATTATTTGATAAAAATTATAAAATGTACCTGCAATAGCTTCGTGAACATTTTCAGGAAGAAGATGTGTAAACGCAAATGGAAGGAGGCGTTGCATCACAACGTGACAATCATGACTCTTCATTCCAATAAACTTCCCTTCCCCAACGTCTACGCAATTACGCAAATTTGATGCATAACCATCCGGGAACTTTACGCTTTCGATAATCCAGTCGAAGAATGCTTCTTTAGATGGCGCATTTAAGCGATACACAGGAATCGGACATCTCCCATTACTCATTACTTCAAGCTCAGGGCGAGAGCAAATATCCGCTAAGTCTAGTCTAGACTTTAAATTGTCCTTTGTCTTCCCTTGGACGTTTAGGATTGTGTTCATGATGTTATCAAAAAAATTCTTCTCAATGTGCATGACATCAAGATTGTGCCGCAACAAATGATCTTTCCAATACGGCAAATCCCAAAAAATGCTCTTCTTATGCCAATTGTGATATGTTCCAGCACCGTCAACAGGATAATGCCCATTACCACCCACGTCAGGAGTCCGTGGTGCTCCAAAATCTCGCAACTGCATTAAAATATCTGAACCATCTACCTCGGGAGGTGGAGCATCATAAACTTTCGTATTCTTTTTAAACAAATTCTTCGTACGACGATACGGATGGTTTGGAGGTAGAAATCTTCTGTGACAATCAAACCAACATGTCTTTCTCCCGTTCCTCAATTGGAATGCATCCGTGTTATCTTGACAATATGGACATGATAAACGTCCATGAGTTGTCCACCCTGATAACATACCAAGTGCTGGAAAATCGCTTATAGTCCACATAAGTACCGCACGCATCTGGAAATTTTGTTGGGTCGATACATCATATGCTTCAACACCGTGTTCCCATAACATATTGAGCTCATAAATCAATGGCTGGAGAAACACGTCAAGTGATCTCTTTGGATGTTCTGGTCCTGGAACTAGAACTGTGAGAAACAGAAACTCCCGACGCATACACAACGATGGCGGCAAGTTGTATGGTGTTACGATCACTGGCCACAACGAATATTGTCTTCCATGCTTTCCAAACGGGTTAAAACCATCAGTACATAACCCAAGGTATACATTTCTTCGCTCATATGCAAAATCAGGATATACTCTCTGAAAATGTTTCCAAGCTTCTGCATCTGAAGGATGTGTAATCTCTTCTTGTCTTCTGTGCTCTGCATGCCATCTCATTGCCTCTGCCGTCCGCTCAGATTGATATAACCTCTTCAACCTGTCTGTTAACGGTAAATACCACATCCTCTTATATGGTACCCGAACTCGCCCACTAGTTTCTTGGAATCGTGGTTTTCTACACCATTTACACCTTATGCGGTTTTCATCCTCTCTCCAATATATCATACAATTGTCGATGCATACATCAATCATCTGATATGGTAGCCCAAGACCAGCAACTAATTTTTGAATCTCATAGTATGATGCTGGAAACAAATTATCCTCAGGCAAAAGATCTTTAACAAAATCTGCTATCGCATCCACACAATCTTCTGCCAAATTAAAATCCGTCTTTATGGTCATCAATCTACTGGCAGAGGATAAAGGGGAGTGACCATCTCTGCATCCACTGTATAGAGGTTGTTTGGCTGCATCTAACATATCAAAAAACTGTCAGGCTTTTAAATTTGGTTCTTCTACCCTTTCTAAAGAAGGTCCCGCCTCTTGCGCTATATTTTCTCTATACACATCATTAACCATTTGAACAGTACCAACACCATAATCTACTTCCGTTCTATGTTCCTCTACCCTATCCGCAATATAAGGTTCCCTAGTACTACTAGAAGCAGGTATTTCCCCATGGAGATACCAAACTTTATAACCAGGAGTAAATCCATTGCGATACAGGTGATTCCACACTAAATCAATCCTAATATTACGCGAATTGTGGCATACATAACATGGACATTTCAACTTACGGGTTTGTTGCGCGGATGGTTGCTTACATGCTAATTCCATGAATTCTTCTACACCTCGTGCATAATCATTGTTTAATAAGTTCGACTCCAGATCCATCATTGGCTCGTCCATCCACAATCGAAAATAATTTGAAGAAGACATGACTTTGATTTTTTTTTTTGGTAATTTTTTTGCAATAAAAGGAATAAGAATCTTAGATGATGTTGGAGAGAATGAGCGTGGTTTCATATTTATAAGTGCGGGTTTTCCGTCGGTTTTCTTGAATTTGAACGGCTCTCTAACGGTTATATTAACGTAAACAATTAACGGTCATAAACCTGTCGGTTTTCCGTCGGTTTACTGACTTTTTAACCGACGGGTACGGTACCCGTCGGTTTACCGTCGGTTTTTCCTTTTTTTGTTCCGACGGGTAATATTCTGTGAGTAATCCGTCGGTTTTTACCGACGGCTATCCAATCCGTCGGTTTTCCCGTCGGTTTTCCCTTTGTTTTCTTGTAGTGATCTATTTCTTTTTTTTGTTTTGAATTTCTCAATATTTTTCTATATTGCAATTCTCAGGAAACAATATAGTTCAACCACTTGTTCGTTAAGCAAAAACAAAAAGATGTACAATATATATTTGAAGGTTGTGAATGGTATAATGTTTGCTTCAAGCAAACTTACGTTGGCATTTAACAACTAACATAAACTGTGAAAAGATTTGGCATTTTTATTGGCATATTATTACAATAAATGTTTTACTTACTTGCATCAATTCCTTTTTGAATCAAAGTGAAAATATCCAAATACTCAGAACACTTCTTTATATTATATTTTATTAACAAAACAGAAATCTTCTCTCTATATCTCTGAGTAAGATAAGATTCATGTACTAAGATTAGGAGTTGGTACTCAAAACTTTATATATATATATATAAGTAAGTATATATATATATATATATATATATATATATATATATTTTGGGAATCAATGTGAATATATCTAATTGTTCGGAAATTTTTTATATATTATATTTTCTTAACAAACAAAGAATACTTCCTTCTATTTCTCGTGAAAGTAAGATAAGATTAATGTACTGAAATTAGGAGTTGGTACTCTAAAATTCTTATATATATTCTTTCTTTGGGAATCAATGCGAAAATATCTAAACACTCAGAAACTGCAAGACTCTATTTTCAAAACTGAGCATTTAAATGTGTCTTCCAATTTGAAAACAATCTAGAAAACTAAACTATAATGTAAATAAATTATAATGTACAAGATATACATGAAAACTAGTTATTTCGCTTAATCATTTATAATGAATAAAAATGTCTGAATTGTTTTTTTTTATCTACAGTCTATACTCTTATACTACTGCAATGTGTTGAGATTAATAAAAAAATCAATTAATTACCAAAACATTGTTTCATCTCGAAGCTCCATTATCTATCCACTATCACCTACAACTCATTTTGTGTTTAAACTCAAACTATATAATAAAACCGTACCCTCGTATAAAACTTCTAATATATATATATATATATATGATAATAAGCAACAAGGCTTTATGCCTCAAATTAGTTTTGGAATTAATACATAAAAAGTTCAGCAAATATAGATTCAATTTTAAGAATAAAAAAAGAAGATAAATATGGTAGTATTTAATTTTATTTTACAAAATAATACATACAAATTATTAATACTAGGGAGCTACCCCGCACCACGTGCGGGAAAACAAATAGTAGGTGATAATGAAATTTTTGTTTCTGATGGTAGTAAATGTGATATCTCACATTTTCAAATTTATTTTATTGCTGACTATTCATCCGTAATTGATAAAAGATTAAGAAGTCTTAGCAATTGTTTATTGATTCAAATTTTTGCGTGTTATGTTTAGTTTTAGTATAAAAAATTATGTTCAAAATTTTTTATATACGGTATAATCTTTATTGAATATTTTAATATGTTATTATCTTGACATTTTTAAATCTATTATAAATTTTTAAATATATTATGTTTTCATATAAGTCTTGGTAAGACATAGGGGTATCAAAATAGATAATCCAACTCAATCCAACCCAACCTAACCCATTAGATAATGGGTTGTATATTAAATAGATAATAGGTCAATCCAACCCATCAAGCAAATAGTTTGGGTCAACCTATGACCCATTAAATTTAATGGGTTAAGTGGTTTAATGGGTTGACCAATAATCCATTAAACACATTTTTATTAGTGATGATAAAAGTGATTAGAAGTATTAATATGCTTAAAGTCTAAATTACAATATATAGATTGCAAATTTTAATTATTTTATCTGAATATGTAGGGATATAGAGATAATATCGATTTTGTATGTTAGACTTTTATCCTTGTATGAATTATTAATATCCTAACAAAAATTAAATTATTAGAACTTTTGAAATCATGGGACATGCTGTCGGAGACCAAACATCCCACTTCCTAGTTATAATATTTTCTTAATACATAATTTATTACGATTACTCATTTTTTTGTAAACTGCAAGCATAAAGACTTCTAATTAATAAACATGTTATGTATATCAAACTAAGAAGAAAGCGGCTACAATCGCTTAGTAAAAGGTACTTGAGAGAGTTTCATTATTTTGAGTAAACAGGGAATCAATGTACAACAGAGCCAAGATAGCAAAAATTATTTGATAACCCGAGGCTGAGTTTAACTAATTGGAAGTGAAAAGTCCAATTAGTATTTGTGATCCACTCTCATAGCTCCCTGTCAAACTTGACTGTTAGTTTCTTTGGAGTTTGATAAGAAGCAAACTGAATTCTGCTTTTATCTTACACTTGTAAATAGGGATGTTAATTTGGGCTTTCAATTCATGGGTCTAAATGGGTTCTTTGTTAAAATAAAAACCCGTTTAGACCCATTTATTATATGGGTTTAAAAGGGTTTACCCAATTAGACTCGTTTATTAAAAGAATTTTGATTATATTTAAACTGGTACCTTTTTAGACCCTTTAATGTTTTTTTGTCTTTTTTGTTTACGTTAAATGACGTAGTATTAATCCTTAGAAACCAGATCTAGCTTAGACATCTCGAGTTGATACACTGATGAAATCGAAAACAAAGACACATCAAAGCTCTTCGAAATCGACTTGCAAGCACAGACTGACAGACATCTCGAGTTCATCTTCTTCGAAATTTCTGGGTTTTGCTCGTTGTAGCTCGTAGGTTGCAAAGCCAGACACATCCTCTTCCGTAGCCGCCGCCGCTTAGTCTCCTCGGTGAGTTCCTGATTCTCCCGTATGTAAATCTCTGATCTTTCGTTGGTTTCCTGTGTTTGAATCTCCTTTTCTCTACATGGGTTTATGTCTCAGCTCTTAAGCTTGCTTGTTTTCTGCGTTTTTGGATATTCTTTTGTCTTGTCTTGTCTTGATCCGTGTGTTACCATTACTGTATAGTATATGATCTCATACTTTAATGCCGTAATTTTTTAGGAAATGTTTGTTTGATTCCAATGTTGTGTGCTCAATGGTGTTTGTTGCTAGAGGATTCTTGGCTCGATCAGATAATGCCTCTTTCTTCTTTCTTCACATTCCAGTTCGAATTCCATCATTTTAGCAGCTAATGCCTCTTACTGATCATCAATAAGCTTTTGAATTTCTGTCTGGTATGTTGAATTAGTTTTCCCTGTACATGATTGAACTAGAATCTGTGCCCGTTTCCTATGAGCCGTCGGTTACAAATGGAAGCTTTTTGGCCTAATAGTTAGAACCAGATTGGTCTAAGTGAGCATGTTACAAATGGAAGCTTCTTAGCATAATAAGTGATTGAGAGTTGAAGAATGGTTATGAAAGTCTTGTGTGTTCTATGTAATAGGTGGAACATGGTGTGTATGCAAAGAAGGGTTAAACGAGGCAATGCTGCAGAAGATGTACCGAGGTTTTCAAGAATCGAGTAAGTTCAAAGTTTACAGATGGATTGTGTCTGGACCCTCTCTCTCTCTCTCTCTCTCTCTCTCTCTCTCTCTCTCTTTACGATTATTTGCTGACTTTGTGATCCATAGGAACCTCTCTCTTTCTCTCTTTACGATTATTTGCTGACTTTGTGATCCAGACTTTGTGATCATCTTGGTTTTGTAATCCAGACTTTAATATCATCTCGGTTCTTTTCTTGTAATCCAGATTTTGTGATCATCTTGGTTTTGTTACTTGGAAATTCCAGTAATGGGTTCATAGAGATTTAAATGGGTAATTGCTCTTTTCAAGTTTTAATGGGTCTAAATGGGTTTAAATGGGTAAGAATAAATTTAATGGGTTTAAATGGGCGCCCCTAATAGACCCCAAAATTAAATAGGTCTAAACGGGTTTGAGTCTAAACGGGTTTGGGTCTAAACGGGTTGGGTACTAAATGGGCGGGGTCTAAATGGGTATGGGCAGCCCATATTAACATCTCTACTTGTAAACAAAGAACGCAGAATCAAGAGCAATATTAAACCTAATAAGTCAATAACCATGAAGTATCCCTAGTCTTATCAGAGTCACACATTCACACTGTGCTTCATATGCCAACCACTTATGCATAGTCAAAGTCAACATACCTCATGTTCTATGCCAACACCAGCTGCTTCTGCACATTGGGGATGTAAAACCAGAGCAGATTCTACTTCAGCTGTTCCAGTTAACTCCATCCTAAGTGTTTTTCTAACAAGAAAGTGCAGATCCCATGTGTGAATCTAGGAAACAAATACATTAACCATTCGTGCTATATTTACATATCAAAATACAAACAAGAATACAAATACTTGTTACTAGTAGTATCTATGAACTATAAACACAAATAATTGCCAAGTAGAAACATTAGCAATTTCATCAACAATTCACAAACTAAGATCCCAGATTTGATACCAAAGGAATTGCCTAAAATCAAATACAAAAATAAAGAGAAACTACATGGAATTAACCACAATCATACCTCAAACAAAGATCAGTTTGCAAATAAAATTTTCAAAACCCACAAAAAATTATCGCCATTAGCATCAAAAATTCAAAACCCACAAAGATCAATTTGCAAATCAAAAATCAAGTGAAAGTTTAGACGACTAACCTTTTCTCGCCGCCGGTATAGTTGGAATCATTGTCAGAATCACTGTCGGAACTTGTTATGGTTCGATCAGGTTTCCTCCGTTTCTCTCGTCCTATCTCCTTCTGAGATTTCAACATCAAAGATCAAAATTCTTCAAATTAGGAACAGAAACACATCCGGATACCGAAAATCTTACAAATTTTTCTGTAAGCATAGGAATCAACTTCTACAAGCATAGGAAAGCGAAATTCAAAAGAATCAAAACTAGTAAGAAGGAACAAAAAGACGGACCAATTTGGCGTTAATGCTCTTGTTTCCAGCTGTAGCCATGATTATCGATCTGAAGAGAAACACAGGTCGATACGATAATCTTCAGCTCAAAACTTGAATTGAAAATCAAAGACGCAGACAAAAATGCAAAAAATTTAGAGAAGGGAAGGAAACGCGTCGTCAACAACAACCAAATCTCCTCCTCCTGTTTTTATAATATTTGCTCTCTCTCTCTCTCTTTACAGAAAAACCAAAAAGCCAAAAAAACATTTAATCGAACGATAAAGTTTACTTAATCGCTTTAATTGTATTTTACTTTATTTTTTTTTTATCAAACATTGTAATTTTTTTTATCAAACATTGTAATTACCCAAATAATTATTGAGTAATGGAAAATCCAGTTTAATCCATTAATCCATTTTAACACAACCCATCTTAACCCAACCCATAAGACCATTAATCCATTTGAACTATTAACACATTTGACATATTATTTTCAATCCATTGGAAACCATGAGTTGGGTTGGGTTGGCTCAATCCATTAATTTTAACCCATTTTGACACCCCTAGTAAGACATCAAACATTATATCAAACAATTATATTTTTCCATATATTTTTTTTGTAGAAATATAAAATTTTTAACTTCTTTAAATTTTCGAATCCCTATATAATTGTCTTACAATAAAATCAAAATATTTTTTAAAAAAGAAATATATCTATGATATAATAAAATTTATCTAAACCAAGAAAAATGAAATTTCATGATATTAATAAAATTTCGTGATTTTTATAGTAATTTAAATTTTATACAAATATTTTATTATTATTTTTAAACCTAAATGGTAATTTATTTAGTTAAAGAATTCTATTAAGAATAGAGTGGTAATGAACCACAATAAAGTTCACTAAGCTTATACAAGTGCCTTCAATAACTCTTTCAGAATAAAGACCAATGAATACCTCATCTATTAGAGATTTTGATCCTAAAATAAAAGAAAAAACGAAAACAAATCAATAATTGCATAATTCTAAGAATTAAAATATAAACCTCAAATTTTATCTTACAGAAAGAAATATAAGTAAGAATAGACCTTTTCATCTACAACGATGAGGTGAAAGTAAATTAGTTTCGATACATCAATAACATGTATTTTTTGATGAATTGTTTCTCATAACATTAATATGTAATTTAGGCAAAATAATTAAAGAATTTATCAAGAAAAAGGTGTTTTTAAAACTTGTATTGTTTAATACAGTTTATATAAAATTGAATAATAACTTAATTTTGGATTAGGATTAATTTAAAATTATCAAAGAATCTTTCATATGTATTGTACCTTTTTTTATTATAGAAAATAGGCATTTAAGAAAACATTATTATGTGTTAGAGTAATTTAATTTTTTCAAAACATTTTATATTTAATTTTTAATATTAATTATTTTTCTCTTAATCTATTAAAAATTTTCAAAAAAATTTCTTTTATAGTAATCATCAAGGGTAAACTGATAATCAACTATTCTGAAGACGGATGTGATCATTCTGTACTTTTCTTTTAATATATAAGATTAGAAAATGATAACTAGGAGTAGTAAAAAATAATTATTTATGGAAGTGTGCAATTTTGTATATCCTTCATAGAGAAATAGTTAAATCAGAAATTATAAGTGACGAAAAATAATGGAGAAATTGCTAAAACTAGACCCAAAATTGAGTTTGAATTCAAAATAGACCTCAAATTGAAACAAATGCAAAACTAGACCATGAAGGTATGGAAATTACATTAACCCCTTTATTTGCAAACAAAAAAATAGAAACCGCAGTTACAATTCTAACCTCCGCGCGACGTAGACTTCTTGAATGAAGTCTCACAGTAGACTTCATCCATGACATCCATGGAGTCTAAACCGTAATTAAACCTTAGATTTAAATTAGAAAAATAATAACAAATACTTTCAATGCAATTTCTTCTAAAAAAAATAAGATTATCCAAAATATGAACTTTATTAATTTTAAATTTCCGAAACTTTCATAAAATTTAAGCATGTAAGGTTGATTATGTTTCAAAATACCATAAACAGTCGCAGACTTCGACCATGAAGTTTGGAATCGTAATTAAATGTGAAATTTAAAAAATGATTAAAAAATATTTCGATCAAAAATTTTGAAAGATAAATTATTTTAAATCAAAGCAAAAGGTTTAAAAATAAAATTTCATAAAATTTCATAAAACTAAGCAATTTGATGTAAACTTTGTGAGGCATAATAGGTTAAAGGATGTCAATGGGTAATAATCCATACATATATCTTTAGGGTTAGATTTAGTTTGATATGTTTTTGATAAAAAATGGCGATCCTTCCTATAGTTGTTAGATTTTGGATATATTATACTATTTTGATGTCAAATATTAGTATTTGTTAACAAAAAGTGAAAAACATTCGAATTTTTGAGTTTAGGGCTTACAAGCTTCTCGAGTCTCGGGTGAAGTCTCACAGTAGACTTCGTGTGTGAAGTCTGTAACATTTTGTTAGTGTAGACTTCTTTGTAGAAGTTTGAAATTCAAATAAATCCAAAATTTCAAGAATTTTCGCAAAATATTTCTAAAAATAGGAAATATTCAAAAAATAATAGACTTTGCTAGGGAAGTCTGCGACTGTTTATGGTTTTATAGAACATAATCAGCCTTACATTCTTTAATTTTATGAAAGTTTATGAAATTTTAATTTATATTGTTCATATTTGGATAATCTTCTTTTCTTTAGAAGAAATTGCATTGAAATTTTTTTTTTATTATTTTCCTAATTTAAATCTAAGGTTTAATTACGGTTCAGACTTCGACCATGAAGTCTGGAACCGTAATTAAATGTGAAATTTAAATTAAAAAATGATTAAAAAATATTTCGATCAAAATTTTTGAAAGATAAATTATTTTAAATCAAAGCGAAATGTTAAAAATAAAATTTCATAAAACTAAGCCATTTGATGTAAACCATGTGAGGTATAATAGGTTAGATTCCAGTCTTTGTAGACAGAATTGTTAGTACGAAGCGAGAGTTTGATGTACGGAACCCCGCAAATCTTGGCCGTACTGCTACTTTCTGTATTTCAATCCAGTGCCCTTCATACTTCTCCCATCCAGAGAACATTGGCAAATGTACTACGAGTAATCATCAACTCCATTTTAGTTCCCTGCATAATAAAAAACATCACCAAAGTATTGTATTGTCAGATGCATGTGACTGTATGTCTGCATGTAAAAACATAAAACCTAAGTGAATATCTCTTACCGCTTCATCTACTAATACGTAGGACCAGTAGGGACCTTCATTGAGAACGGAGTAAGAGTAGGCGTGGAGAATCTTGACTTTAAAACACCAATTTGTTTTGCTTCCATTGGTTCTTTAATGTTTCGTGTTAAGGGTCACAGACTTCTTCAGTGATGTCTGTATGCAAAGTCTGTAACCGAATTCTCCAAATGAAGTCTAAAAATAACAGACTATAGACTTCATGCGCATACTTCACACGCAGACTTCTCCGGGAGACTTCATGCTCATCCTCAATCATTATGTCTGTTCAATAATGTCTTTGGGACATCAGAAAGGGCAAAGACAAAGTCATTATGTATGGACTCAAGACCCAAGGTGATTCAGTGTATTTAGTTAGTAATTTAATGGTCCGTTAATCATTAGAATAAATTTAGAATTTACAGACTTCTTTAGTGAAGTTTGCTAAGGGACTTCGTCTGTGAATAACCGACTTATCAGAGTTCGTTGTAGAAGTCTAATTTCGAAAACTTTCAAAAAATTTCGAAAAATTTCAAGATTTTTGGGTTAAAAATGTTGGGGGCAAAAAAAAAAATTACATTTACTAAACAAGATAAAACAGAAATTGCAATAATTAATCTGGGTTAAAAAACTAAAATATCTCGATCGCTCTCTTTCTCCTCCGAATCACCAAATGTCGCCGGAAATCTCTAAAAGCCGACACTCTATCTCGTCTCCTACGATCGTCGCCGTCGTCAGTTATCGATATTCTTCCTCCCTGCGGGAAAACCCCAAACTCTATCTATTAGGGTTTGCTCACCGTCGCCGTCTACAAAACGCCGGATCCTCACTCTTTCACCGAACCGTCGCCGTTGACTAGGAATTATCGCCTGATATATCATGGTTTTTACCCGTTTTTAGTCATGATATAGGTCTTGTTTTCAATTCTTTCTAGTGTTTTTGTAGTCTTTTTGAGTCTTTTCAGGTTTCGACACGTTTGGAGCATAATTGGAGATATTGGAGCATTCTGGAGCTTTTTGGCATTCGTTGAATAATTTCCCACCGTTGGATTGAGCTCACATTTTGATACAAGACAGATCAATGGATTAACTTTCATTTGGAAGTGGTTTGAGGCCATTCTAATGGTGTGATCAAAAGTTATGCCAGTTTTCGTGAAGACAGTCCAGTCTGGCGAGCACAGAGTCCTGGTATCGACCGACACCAACCCGGTATCGATCGATACCGACTGAAGAAAAGGAAAACACCTAATTTTACAAGTCTGAAGAGTCTGCAACTTGGCCCAGAAGATTCTATTATTTACAATTAAGCCCAGAACGTGTTTTAGCATTATATTTAGGGTTTTTAGCCACTTTTAGGAGACGGGGGATATTATTCTGAATACTTTGAGAGAGATTGGTTCCGGGTTTTGTGGGAGACAATTCTGAACCCTTGTTTACTCTTGATTTATTTTATGCAATCTATTTTATTCACCATGTCTGAGTAGATTCCTTGTTAGGTTTAGGGTTATTCAAAGGTGTTTGATGAATTGTTAGGTTGATCTGAATTGATAGGAGAGATTCAATAGAGTTCTTCATCTAGACTTGTGATTACTGCTGATTCTAGCTTCATGACCTAGAATCTGATCTTAGGTTGTTTGATTGGCACGAAAGTGTGATTGATTGCCTGAACTAGTGTTAGATGAGCAAAAGCCTATTCACAAAGAATTTGGTTTAGGATTTTGTGAACAATTGAACTGATCGTTAATGCTTGTTTGAATTCAAAGGATTTGCAAAGAAATTTGGAATTCTAGGATTATGATTGTCAGCGACGGTTGGTTGATTTTACATTTGTGTTTCAAGTTTAAGAACAGTGCTTAATATCCTCCTGACATTCTATTGGATACAAGACAGATCTTTGGATTAGCTTTCATTTGGAAGTGGTTTGAGGCCATTCTAATGGTGCGATCAAAAGTTATTAGTTTTTGTGAAGACAGTCCAGTCTGGCGAGACAGAGTCCTGGTATCGACCGACACCTACCCGGTATCTATGATACGCAATTTCAGGAAAGGAAACACGTGATTTTACAAGTCTGAAGAGTCTGCAACTTGGCCCAGAAGATTCTATTATTTACAATTAAGCCCAGAACGTGTTTTAGCATTATATTTAGGGTTTTTAGCCTCTGAGGGAGGGACTTGATCATTATTCTGAATACTTTGAGAGAGATTCGTTCTGGGTTTTGTGGGAGACAATTCTGAACTCTTGTTTACTCTTGATTTATTTTTGCAATCTATTTTATTCATGATGTTCTCATTCACCATGTCTGAGTAAATTCCTTGTTAGGTTTAGGGTTATTCAAAGGTGTTTGATGAATTGTTAGGTTGATCTGAATTGATAGGAGAAATTCAATAGAGTTCTTCATCTAGACTTGTGATTACTGCTGATTCTAGCTTCATGACCTAGAATTGATCTTAGGTTGTTTTGATTGGCACGAAAGTGTGATTGATTACCTGAACTAGTGTTAGATGAGCAAAAGACTATTCACAAAGAAATTTGGTTTAGGATTTTGTGAACAATTGAACCTGATCATTAATGCTTGTTTGAATTCATAGGATTTGCAAAGAAATTTGGAATTCTAGGTTAGACATAGATAATCTCGCAGCGACGGTTGTGTTGATTTTACATTTATGTTTTCAAGTTCAAGAACAGATGCTTAAGACAATAAATGGTGGGATAAATTAGAATGTAATGAGAGAAGTGGGGAGGAATAGACTTAATAGATGTAAATTCAATAGTAAAAATAAAAATTAAGGACGAATAAACTGAAGGAGAATTTAAGATAGTGAGATTAAGGACTGTATAAG
>SMJT01000103.1:345627-368759 GCA_004349715.1 Crucihimalaya himalaica | reverse complement strand
TTGATGGATCGCAGATTGCTGAGGTGCATGCGAAACTGGATTCGGTGCATAATCTTTTGATGGGCAAGCAGCAGAAGGCTGTACACTTTGCTGACAAGGTCGAGATTGTAGATGAGGTTGAAGCAGAGGATGTTAATTACATTGGTGGTACTGGTTTTCAGAATCAGCAGTATCAGTTCAACAACAACCGAGACTTCACCAACAACGCTCAACGAGGAGGACTCAAGTCTGATTTTGGAGCAAATTCCTTTGCCCAGAAACCGATGCAAAGCAATGCCTACGGGAGTTCATCTTACCAAACTCCGCCGCATAAGACTCAGGAGAGTAAGGTTGAATCCATGCTTAAACAGATCCTTAAGGGAAAGCAGAAGATGACAGTGGATTTTAATGGGAAGATGGACGCCATGTACACAGATCTGAATGGAAAGATTGAAGCTCTTAGCATTCATCAGAAAATGCTGGAAACTCAATATGCTCAGACATCAGCAGCTGTCAAGGGAAAGATGGTTCAATCACAACATGACTACATCAATGCAATCACCACAGGAGGTGATTTTGAACCTAATACGTCAGTGTCGACCGACACCAACTGAGTATCGACCGACACCAACCAAGTATCGACCGACACCAACTGAGTATCGACCGACACCAACCGAGTATCAACCAACACCAATCGAGTATCGACCGACACCAACCCAGTGACGACACAGATGCGCATTATCGATCGACACCCCCTGCAGACTGAGCTGAAAATTTCAAAAACACCAAAGATTGTTGAGGAACGTGTCTACATGCCCAAATTACCATATCCTTTGCCACCAAGACATCTCAGAAACCCCATCACTGCAGAAAAGTTGCTTGCTTTTGAGAAGATGGTGAGGAAAGTTCCTAATAACCTCTTCTTTGAAGAAGTGGTGGAAAACCGCCCTATGCTTAGTTACTTCCGAGGTTGCAGAGAAACTGAGGAAAAGATTAAGGCACTCTTTATCAAGGAAAGAAGTACACCACCTCCAATGAAGCAGTTGGCTAAAAAGGAAGACCCAGGAAAATTTTCAGTTCCATGCTCTATATCTGGAGTTGATTTCAAAGAGTCTCTCGTTGACTCAGGGTCTAGCGTTAATGTCATGTCAAGGGCAGTTGCAGAGAGATTGGGAGCTGATATTCGATCTCCGAAGACGCCTCTTACATTCGCGAACTCTTCCAACCCGCTCCCATACAGTACAATCCCTGATTTGCTCGTCAAAGTAGGAGATTGTATGGTTCCTACTGATTTTCAGGTTGTGGAAATGAGTGCAAGATCTAGTACACCTTTGATTCTTGGAAGACCATTTATGGCTACAGCTGGTGCGATTATGGACACACCCAGTAGGCGAATTTCGGTCTCCTACATTGACAAAGAGGTCTACTACAGAGCCATTCCTATTGGAGGAGCTCCCACACATGTCTCTTGCATCACTGTTGTCATGGGAGAGACATTGGTGACTGATCTGTTAGACAAGCCTTATGATGAACCAACTGTCATTGATGTTTTAGATGGTCCTCCTCTCATCACCAAGAAAGACATCGAAAAGGCTAAGGCAAAAAAGAAGGTGAAGAACAAGAGAATCGAGAGTGCTACCCATGTGACTCTTACCCCTCAGAAGTGTAATGGAGATATGATTGAATATAAGGTGAAATGCAAGGGAACCTCAAAACCATTCTCTAAGGTTAGAGTTATCTTCCCTTCAGAGCTGAAAGAGAAAGGAAAGGATGTTGTGGAGGGTATGTTGAGCAGAACACTGAAGTTGGAGATGTCTGGTTGTGGAGCTTACTTCGGGGTTAATTCTCAACCCGATCCTGACTGATAGCTGAGCCCCGACACGCTCAAGCTAATGACATTAAACAAGCGCTTGGTGGGAGGCAACCCACTAGTAAATCTGTATATACTTTTGTTTTTGTGTTTTTGGTTTTGTGTCTTGTGTTTTGCATGAATCAGCAACTAAGGAGCAATAAAAAGGAGTCCATGTGTCGACCAACGTCTGGTATCGATCGAGAGTTGTGTCAATTGACACTCATCACCATCTCGGGTAACTTCTTCGATTTTCCCCAATTCACATAGTTCTTTTATTTCTTTTGCCAAATCTAGACTAGATAACACTGGGGACAATGTTGTTTAAGTCTGGGGGAGGTAGTCGCTGACATTGTGTTTGTTTTTCTTAGAGTTAGTCGTTTCTGAGTCAAATTTGTTTTATTGAGTCAAAACCTGTTAGCGATTATGATATTTTTCTTGAATCTATTGTTCTGACCTTGCTTTTGAGTGACCAGTGTTACAGAATCAGTTCTAGATCGACTAATGAAAAATCCAAAGACTGACCAGTTGACTAGAAGACACCCATGTCTCTAGTAGAGTTCTTCCAAAGCCTGAGCCAAATTTTTGCACTTCATCATTATGGTTAGTGTTTATAGAGCTTGATTCATCATTCATATCTGACAAAGGAACCCATGTGTTTGAAAATAATGGTATACCTCTCCCTTGACACATGTTGGTAAATAAGATGTATAAAAGATGAGATGATTTCCGCTGAGTAGAGGGCTAGGAAAATTTCCAGTGATCCCATTATTCTACTTGGATAAGGAATGATCACACAAAGGTTGGAAGCGAGGGGTAGGAACATTTCCAGGGACCCCATTATTCGTCTAAAGCCTTTGATACATTGAGAGGGGAGAACCGGGGATTCGGTGGCAAACACCATCAATACTCGCGTCTCAAACATTGATTTGTATATGCAAAGCTAAAAAAATAAAGAGAACATAAAAAGAGATAAGTCTGGGGGAGAGGAAAACAATACCAAAAGTGTGTAATTTGGGTGGTTCTTTTGTCAAGATATTGTATGGGAAAGAATCTAGAAGGTTCTTGAACATTGATTACAGCGATGAAACTGGCGATGAAGGTTTGGTTGGATGATGTTGTGAAATAATGTGTGTAGTCTGGGAAGCTGCGATTGTCTACGGAGAAGTACATGGTGGTTAGATCTGAAACTGATTAGGTGATATCTGGAAAGCTTGGGAAAAGGGTCATTGCGATGTTTCAAGAACAGGTGAGTCTCCGTGTTTTCAAACCTCTTTCTCTAGTTTAGCTTTCTGTTTGCTTGAGGGCAAGCAAAGGCTAAGTCTGGGGGAGTTGATATATCATGGTTTTTACCCGTTTTTAGCCATGATATAGGTCTTGTTTTTAGAGTCCTTCTAGTGTTTTTGTAGTCTTTTTGAGTCTTTTCAGGTTTTGGCACGTTTGGAGCATAATTGGAGATATTGGAGCATTCTGGAGTTTGTTTTTGGCATTCGTTGAATAACTTCCCACCGTTGGATTGAGCTCAAATTTGGATACAAGATAGATCAATGGATTAGCTTTCATTTGGAAGTGGTTTGAGGCCATTCTAACGGTGCGATCAAAAGTTATGCCAGTTTTCGTGAAGACAGTCCAGTCTGGCGAGCACAGAGTCCTGGTATCGACCGACACCCACCTGGTATCGATCGATACCGACTGCAGAAAAGGAAAACACGTGATTTTACAAGTCTGAAGAGTCTGCAACTTGGCCCAGAAGATTCTATTATTTACAATTAAGCCCAGAACGTGTTTTAGCATTATATTTAGGGTTTTCAGCCACTTTTAGAGGGCAGACTAGTTTTGATTATTATTCTGAATACTTTGAGAGAGATTGGTTCCGGGTTTTGTGGGAGACAATTCTGAACCCTTGTTTACTCTTGATTTATTTTATGCAATCTATTTTATTCATGATGTTTGCTTCATTCACCATGTCTGAGTAGATTCCTTGTTAGGTTTAGGGTTATTCAAAGGTGTTTGATGAATTGTTAGGTTGATCTGAATTGATAGGAGAGATTCAATAGAGTTCTTCATCTAGACTTGTGATTACTGCTGATTCTAGCTTCATGACCTAGAATCTGATCTTAGGTTGTTTGATTGGCACGAAAGTGTGATTGATTGCCTGAACTAGTGTTAGATGAGCAAAAGACCTATTCGCAAAGAAATTTGGTTTAGGATTTTGTGAACAATTGAACCTGATCATTAATGCTTGTTTGAATTCATAGGATTTGCAAAGAAATTTGGAATTCTAGGTTTAGACATAGATAATCTTCGCAGCGACGGTTGGTTGATTTTACATTTGTGTTTCAAGTTCAAGAACAGTGCTTAATATCCTCCTGACATTCTATTTGATCTGCAATTCTGATTTACCGGAGAATTTCCCTAGGCTTAGCGTTTTCCTCCATTGAATTACACAACTTTTATATTCTGCTGCTTATTTCCTGCATTACTTTGTTCGCTTAGCTTAATTCGAGTCTTAATATCTATTGAGTGAATTCTTGAGTCTTTGTGGTTCGACCCCTAGAATACTACAGCTACTGCTTAGATACTTTAGGGTATTATATTTGAGCATATCATCGCCAGAAAATCACCATACGACGATACCCTCTCTGCGAAGACACCCTCTCTCTACTCATTCTCTGAACTGTTTCTTCATTTTTTTTTTCTGTATCTAATCCCATCTTTTATTTAATTCACAGACCTGGGAATCGCAACCGTCTATTCACATCTTCAATCTTTATTCATCTACAAATTCCATTTCAGTTTAGTCTCTTCATCTGTACTTTTTCTGATCTCGGATTTATAGTTACTAAAGTGTTGGAAACTTCATAAGGGAAGTCTCCAACACTGACTTCATAAGGGAAGTCTATATGAAGACTTCACCGGCGAAGTCTTGTACACTTCACAGTTATCTAACTTCCCGTTTTTTTGCTGTGATAAAGGTTTGTAATATGGCATCAACGCGCGAAATAACTAAATATGAACTGAAGACTGATTTACACCATATGCCAGAGTTTCCACCCATGCATTTCACCAAAGACGCTTTGCCGTAGCCTGAAAAAAGAATAGGCTACTACAACGGAACACCTTAGCTTCTTGAAGTTGTCAAGCATGCACTAACTGTAGCTGAATGGGAAAGGATTTGGACTTCCCCTTTGGGTGTCTTCCTAATGTACCACAAGCAACAGATCGCATGGGCATCGAGTCTGGTCCACTATATGCTTAATTTCCAACTTGTATGCTTCAAGAAGCATGAGATTTGGAGTCTATTTGGTGAAGTCCCAGTCAGACTCTCTATAAACAAGTTTGAACACATCACCGGGCTGAACTGCGAATATGTGGAAGATCTTATGACTCTAGAGCCTGAGGCTGAGATCACGGATGAGATGAGAGAGTTTTGGATAAAGCTTGGAGTCGATGTGGTGGGTGGACGAAGCTATGAAGACTTGGTGTCAGCGTGTAGACGCTGTTCTCAGTGGGATACGGAAGATTGCGTGAGGTTGGGCTATCTAGCCATCCTTGCCAGCTACATTGATGCACACCCTCACCATTAGGGCATCAATGTAAACCTTGCTAGGCTTGTGATGGATCAGGACAAGTTTGATGCATACCCTTGGGGAAGAGTAGCTTTCAAGATTTTGATTTCTTTGGTGAAGGCTGCGGGTATCACCATCACATCGGCGGGTTTGTCCATGTGTAGAAGATTTGAGTTGTGCTTTTGATAAGTTCACCAGCGGAGCTATGAAGAAAGAACCCGAGGAAGTGAAAGAAAATCCTCAAGAAAAGCAGGATAAATCTGATACCAAATCAAATGCACCTGACGATGGGGTTAGTCTTCCTCCCCTTAACCCAAAGATTCCCAAAAAGAACATAAACCAGCTTAGTAAGAAGGAGGATATTGAGGAGTCTAAGAAGGAGGATATTGAGAAGTCTAAGAAGGAGAGGAAAAGTAAAAGAGTAGCTGCCAAGAGTAGTCAGTCACACAAATGATGTGAATTATGAATAACCTTGTTGGCTTGTTGGATTGTTGTTGGCATGTTTAACTCTTATTTCAAAAACTTGTAAAGTTTATATTTGAATGATGTTTGTTAGTGTGCCTTATCCATGTGAAATTTCAATAAAACGGTGTTTGCTTCCAACTATGCAGAGTAGTGTTAACCAGGGCAGTGAGTCAAGTGTTATTATTGGGGATACACCCGAAGTAGTAGATATGGAGTTTGATAAAGCAAAAGAGCAAAACAGAGCTTGAAGGAGAAAGCAACATCGCTCATGGCTAAGAAAATGAGTGATCAGCTAAAGATAAAAGAAAAGCAGGTTGTTCGCCCTGGTACGGAGACTGTACTTCCGGCTAAGCCGGTTGCATGCGGCAATGGCTATAACCTTTTTGGTTCTATCGACAAGGACCAAAAAAATAAGCTGATTGCTGATATATCATGGTTTTTACCCACTTTTAACCATGATATAAGTCCTTTTGTTGAATCTTTTCTTTAGTTTTAGAGTCTTTCAGGTTCTTTTCAAGTTATAGGCGCATATGGAGCTAATTGGAGGATTTAGAAGCTTTTGAAGCAATCTGGAGTTGAAGCCGTTCGGGAACAAGCTCAGCATCGATCGACACTGAGGAGCATCGATCGACACCATTCATTTGGGAGAAACACGACCAAAGAACCTAGCATCGATCGATACCACTTACAGTATCGGTCGATGCCAGTGTCAAGAACGCGAAACAAACCCGAAGATTATCCAGAAGTTTTCCTTATTTTTCGAGATTACTCCTAAACATTTTATTTAGCTATTTAATTAGGTTTTTCAGCCTCCAGAAGGATACCTGGTGATTTCTGGAGATAAAGTTTTTTTTCTGCAATTGAGTTTTTGGAGAAGAAACCTTGAACCTCTTTGTATTCTTACTCTATTTCATTTTATGATATCTATTCTATTCATGATGTTTATTGCATTCACCATGTCTGAGTAGATTCCCTGTTAGGATTAGGGTTGCTTAAGGGTATTTGATGAATTATTAGATCTGAATTAATTGTTAGGGAATAATCTAATAGAGCTCTTCACCTAGACTTGAGATTAATGCTTATTCTAGCCTCGCGAACTAGAATCTGATGTTAGGTTGTTTGATTGGCACGAAAGTGTGATTGATTGCCTGATCTAGTGTTTGGTGAGCAAAAGCCCTATTCGCAAAGAAATTTGGTTTAGGGATTTTGTCCTACTCCTATCTTCGAGCCACTTTGGCATATGTCCACTTTAGCGTTGGCTCGATCGGTCACGTACTCGCTCACTCATGGATGAGCAGCACATGCATGCATATGCGTTGATGAAGGCCACTCGCGCTTACCTTGGTGGCCTACCCATGACAGATGGAGAACTCTGTTGTCCAGCTCCCCAACCGCGCTCTCACCACCATTGGCACATCACCCTTCTTGGCTACACTTTGATCCAGACCCGAGTCTGCTTCGGTTGCCCCATCTGCTCATGTCCGCCGCACCACGCCAGCTTCCATTCCACTCCTGTCGCTGCAGACAGAGCACCAGCCGGCTGACTCTGCCGGGAGTCAGCCTCTGCCGTTCACAGCTCCGCCAGAACGTCTGCTCCTGCACCTTCATTTCCATCCACCACCAGAGCTGCCACGACGTATCTGACTTTTCAGAGCATACGTCGTGTGAGAGTCTTCAGAGCATCTGGTCCGCTGTTTTCTCGTGCCGCTGCATAGTTGTCACATGAACGCTCGATCACTCCACTCTCGGTCCTTCCTCGTCGTTACCCTCGTTTCCGGACTTCCGATGATGATGCAGGGGTTCAAAAACTAGTTTCTGTTCCTGAGTTATCACATTTTCCTTTCTTTTCTTTTCTTTTATTTGCTTTCTTTTCTGAACTTGTCTATTCTCATTGTCGGGAATACTTATTGGAACTTATGGCTATCTATTGGATTCTGTTGCTTCTAACTGTGCTCTCTGCTCTGACAGTTATCTCACCTACCTTTTGGGCTTCAGTAGACATGAGTTCGAGTTTCAAAATCGCAGACAAAGGCCCTTAGTTATCGATCGATACTTGACTAGCATCGGTCGATACCCCATCAGTATTTGATCGATACCGGTTTTTAGTATCGATCGATACCCACCATTCCCACGGGTACCTTGAAACTATTTTTTCAGCCCATTTTGTTCCTATGCTTTTCTTTTGCTTCCTCTAGGCTTGATCACACTGGGGACAGTGTTGTTTAAGTCTGGGGAAGGTGATACTGACATTTTGGTTTGTTTTCTTAGAGTCAGTCCATTTTTGAGTCCTTTTGAGTCAATTTTGTTTTATTGAGTCAAACTTGTTGGAGATTATGAACCTTTGCTTGATTTCAATGTCCTGACTTTGTTTTTTGAGTAACCATTGTACAGAACCAGCCTAGATCGACTAATGAAAAAATCCAAAGGCTACCAGTTGACAGAAACACCCATGTCTCCTAGAATTTCTTTCAAATCCTGAGCCAATTTTGCCACTTCACTCCTGATGGTGATTATGAACTTGATTCATCATTCATATCTGGCAAAGGAACCCGTGCATTTTGAAAAGTATGGTAGACCTCTCCCCTAACACACAATGATACATATAATGATAAAAGATGAGATGAATTTCCGCTGAGTAGAGGGCTAGGAATATTCCGTGATCCTATTTTCTACTTGGATAAGTAATGATCACACAAAAGTTGGAAGCGAAGGGTAGGAACATTTCCGAGAACCATTTATTCGCTTAAGATTTTTGACACTTTGAGAGGGGAGAACCGGGGATTAGGTGGCACACCATCAATACCGGTCTCGAACCTTGATTTGTTATGCAAGCTTAATTATAAAATAAAAACATAAAAAGAGATAAGTCTGGGGGAGAGGAAATCAATACCAAAGTATAAATCTGGGTGGTTCCTTAGTCAGATATTGCATGAGGAAGAATCTAGAAGGTTCCTAATATCAACATCAGTGAATGAAAACTGGCGAATGAAGGTTTGTATGATTGATGTTGTGAGAATAATGAGTGGATAATGGGAAACTGCAATAGTCTAAGGAGAAGTACATGGTGGTCGATCTGAAACTGTTTAGGTGACAACTGGGAGCTTGAGAAAAAGGGTCATTACTATGTTAAAGAAAAAGGTGAGTCTCCTTGTTTTCAAACCTCTTTCTCTGTTTAGTTTTCTGTTTACTTGAGGGCAAGCAAAGACTAAGTCTGGGGGAGTGATTATATGCGCTGAAACTCGACGACGCTCTTTAGGCCTACAGAACAGCGTTCAAGACGCTACTCGGTACAACACCATTCCATTTGCTGTATGGAAAAGCATGCCATCTTCCTGTTGAGATAGAGCACAAAGCAGCCTGGGCTACAAAACTGTTGAATTTTGACATCAAGTCTGCTGCACAAAGGCGACTGGTTCAGTTGAATGAGTTGGATGAGATCAGACACTCCGCCTATGAGAATTCCAAGCTGTACAAGGAAAGGACTAAAGCTTATCATGACAAGAAGATCCTTTCCCGACACTTTGAACCAAATGACCAGGTACTTCTGTACAACTCTCGTTTGCAATTGTTTCCTGGAAAATTGCGTTCTCGTTGGTCAGGTCCCTTCATGATCAAGGAAGTCCGCCCTCATGGTGCTGTAGTGTTGCTGAGTGCTGAAAGTAAGGAGTTCACTGTCAATGGACAGAGGGTGAAACACTATTGGGCGAAAGCCACCATTCCAGATGGCCACATTGTGCCTCTGGCTGAGCCACCAGCTGCCTGACTGATCTCCATGTCAAGCTAATGACATTAAACAAGCGCTTAGTGGGAGGCAACCCACCGGTGAGTCTGTACATAGGTTTTTCTTTTTATTAATTTGTTTTATTTTTGTGTTGTGTTTTCACGTGGAACCAGGTCCAGACGACGAGCATCGATCGACACTGAGGAGTATCGATCGATACCTTGGCCTAAAGGGAGGTGTGCTATACGCTGAGCATCGATCGATACCACTTACTGTATCGATCGATACTCAGCCCCAGGTAGGTTTTTTCTATAAAACCCTCGGGTTCTATCATTCACTCCCTCACCATCATATCGTTCGACGCCGCCTAACTCTATCCCCATCTCACGAAATTTTTGATTTCTTCATCGTTTTTCTCAATTTTGGGCTCTCTTCATTCGAATTTTTACCCACATTCTCATTCTATCATTCACTCCTTCGATCTTCAAGGTAATGTACTCGATTTCCTCCTCTTACACTTGTTGACAGATTCGGTTTAGGATTTCCCCTGTTGAGAAGTTTTGGCTCTGTAATTTGTCATGTTTAGTTCTAGGAGAACGGAATTGCTGGATTCGGTTTAGAATGGATAAGATAGGGTTGAGAAGATTGAGGAATTCGATTTTTAGGATGATGGTTTGAAATTTGCGATGTCTGTGTGCAAAAACTCTGAGATTATTTCTCAGGTATCGATCGATACCCTCTCGGTATCGGTCGATGCCTACACTTAACGGTTTAGCACGTCTGCGTATTGCATCTGTGAAAATACTTTTAGCATCGATCGATACCCTCTTGGTATCGATCGATACCTATGCTTATCTGTTACGAATACTGAATTGATATTCTGTTTTTGTTTTGAATTTTCTCAGATGGCTCCCCGCAAGAAGGCACGACAGGATGACGCTTCCGGTTCCAACCATCCATGCCGCAACTTTGATCTCCAAGATGAAGTGGAGGCATTCTATGACTCACATTGGCACGCCGGAGTCATCACCGCCATTCTGACCGGCGATCGCTACAGAGTCCTGAAGGGCGGTTTCACCGAGGACACTGGTCGTCAGAGCTTCATTGACGCCCACATCAGTAACTTGCGAGCTGCGCCACGACATTCTCCTTCTCCCTCTGCCCCTGTTCCTGTTGCTAGGCCTCCCTGGCCTAAGTTGGAGGGCAAGAGGATCATTCCGCGACGCGATTGGGTAGGTTTGCCTAAGGATGAGACTGAGAGTGATGCTTGCGTTTACAGGCCCATAGCTGAGGAGTGGGATGACTACGACACTCTGTTCTACAACGAGTGGCTACGCGTTGTCATCCTGCCTACGCGCTTCATCGATCATCACACCATGCGTCGTCTCGGCATCGACGTGGATCTTTCTACCATGCTCGAGAAGATTGGATTGGGGACTCTTTACTCACGGCAGTATGATCTTTACCCAGACCTCGTTCGTCAGTGCCTCGCCACTGCTCGGGTGTATTACGGAGACGAGGTCCACCGCACTGCTTCAGAGGGCACGTTGACTTTCCTGATCAGAGGGGTTCGCTACAGGCTGCCTATCCCTGACCTTTGCGCCATCTACAGGTTTGACCCTTATCCTCAGCAGATAGCTTTCCCTTCCCAGTTTCAGGATCTGCAGGTCTTTTGGCGACACATTGGTCGTGGCGCCTACAGCTCCAAGACCTCCACCCAGATTGATATCCGCCACCCGACTCTGCGTTGCATTGCCCACATTCTGAGCACCACTCTCCTCTGCAAGATGGAGCCGAACAAGTTGAGGATCTCAGAGCTGATGTTATTGTACAAGGCACTTGGTGACATAATTCCTGAGGATAGGTATGAGTGGCCCGAGTTGAACCTAGCGGTCAACATTGGCGCTCTCTTTGCGCATCATTTGGTCTCTCTGAAGACCAAGCCCTTCTCTGGCCGCAACTATGCCACAAAACGGAAGAATGAGTCAGTAGGCAGCCTCCTTACTCCTATCTTCGAGCACTTTGGCATTTCCACTTAAGCATGCTCGATAGTCACTACTCGCTCACTCATGGATGAGCAGCACATGCAGCATATGCGTTGGATGAAGGCCACTCGTCGCTGGTGCCTACCCATGACAGATGGAGAACTCTTTGTCCAGCTCCCCAACCGCGCTCTCACCACCATTGGCGATGACCCTTCTCAGCTGCACTTTGATCCAGACCCGAGTCTGCTTTCGGTTGCCCCATCTGCTCATGTCCGCGCACCACGCCAGCTTCCATCCACTCCTGTCGCTGCAGACGAGACACCAGCCGCTGACTCTGCTGGGAGTCAGCCTCGCCGTTCACAGCGCCGACAGACATCTGCTCCTGCTCCTTCTTTTCCTCCACCACCAGAGCTACCCATGGAGACAGCTACCTTTCAGAGGTACGTGGTGGAGAGTCTTCAGAGCATCTGGTCCGCTGTTTCTCGCTGCCGCTGCATGTTGTCCACTGACGCCGATCACTCCACTCTCGGTCCTTCCTCGCGTTACCCTGTTTCCGACTCCGATGATGATGAGGGTTCAAACTAGTTTCTGTTCCTGAGTTTCACATTTTCCTTTCTTTTCTTTTCTTTTATTTTGCTTTCTTTTCTGAACTTGTCTATCTCATTGTCGGTACTTATTGGAACTTATGGCTATCTATTGATTCTGTTGCTTCTAACTGTGCTCTCTGCTCTGACAGTTACTTCACCTACCTTTTGGCTTCAGTAGACATGAGTTCGAGTTTCAAAATCGCAGACAAAGGCCCTTAGTATCGATCGATACTTGACTAGCATCGGTCGATACCCCATCAGTATTGATCGATACCGGTTTTTAGTATCGATCGATACCCACCATTCCCACGGTACCTTTGAACTATTTTTCAGCCATTTTGTTCCTATGCTTTCTTTTGCTTCCTCTAGGCTGGATCACACTGGGGACAGTGTTGTTTAAGTCTGGGGAAGGTGATTACTGACATTTTGGTTGTTTTTCTTAGAGTCAGTCCATTTTTGAGTCCTTTTGAGTCAAATTTTTGTTTTATTGAGTCAAACTTGTTGGAGATTATGAACCTTTGCTTGATTTCAATGTCCTGACTTTGTTTTTGAGTAACCATTGTCACAGAACCAGCCCTAAGATCGACTAATGAAAAATCCAAAGGCTAACCAGTTGACCAGGAAACACCCATGTCTCCAGCAAATTTCTTCTAAATCCTGAGCCAATTTTGCACTTCACTCCTGAGGTTGGTATTCACTGAACTTGATTCATCATTCATAGTTGGCAAAGGAACCCGTGCATTTGAAAAGTATGGTAGACCTCTCCCCTAACACACAATGATACATATAATGCATAAAAGATGAGATGATTTCCGCTGAGTAGAGGGCTAGGAATACTTCCTGTGATCCTATTGTTCTACTTGGATAAGTAATGATCACACAAAAGTCTGAAGCGAAGGGTAGGAACATTTCCTGAGAACCCATTATTCGCCTAAGATTTTTGACACTTTGAGAGGGGAGAACCGGGGATTAGGTGGCCATCACCATCAATACGTCTCGAACCTTGATTCGTGTATGCGAAGCTTAATTTAAAATCAAAAACATAAAAAGAGATAAGTCTGGGGGAGAGGAAATCAATACCAAAGTATAAAATCTGGGTGGTTCCTTAGTCATGATATCGCATGAGGAAGAATCTAGAAGGTTCCTGAATATCAACATCAGTGATGAAACGGCAATGAAGGATTTAGTATGATTGATGTTGTGAGATAATGAGTGGATAATGGGAAACTGCAATAGTCTAAGGAGAAGTACATGGTGGTCCGATCTGAAACTGTTTAGGTGACAACTGGGAGCTTGGAAAAAGGGTCATTACTATGTCTCAAGAAAAAGGTGAGTCTCCATGTTTTCAAACCTCTTTCTCTGTTTAGTTTCTGTTTACTTGAGGGCAAGCAAAGACTAAGTCTGGGGGAGTTGATATATATATGGTTTTTACCCACTTTTAACCATGATATAAGTCCTTTTGTTGAGTCTTTTCTTTAGTTTTAGAGTCTTTCAGGTTCTTTTCAAGTTATAGGCGCATATGGAGCTAATTGGAGGATTTAGAAGCTTTTGAAGCAATCTAGAGTTGAAGCCGTTCGGGAACAAGCTCACAGCATCGATCGACACTGAGGAGCATCGATCGACACTGAGGAGCATCGATCGACACCATTCATTTGGGAGAAACACGAACAAAGAACCTAGCATCGATCGATACCACTTACAGTATCGGGTTCCGATTGCAGTGACCAGAACGCGAAACAAACCCGAAGATTATCCAGAAGTTTTCCTTATTTTTCGAGATAACTCCTAAACGTTTTTTTTAGCTATTTAATTAGGTTTTTCAGCCTCCAGAAGGATACCTGGTGATTTCTGGAGATTCTGCAATTGAGTTTTTGGAGAAAAAACCTTGAACCTCTTTGTATTCTTACTCTATTTCATTTTATGATATCTATTCTATTCATGATGTTTATTGCATTCACCATGTCTGAGTAGATTCCCTGTTAGGATTAGGGTTGCTTAAGGGTATTTGATGAATTATTAGATCTAAATTAATTGTTAGGGAATAATCTAATAGAGCTCTTCACCTAGACTTGAGATTAATGCTTATTCTAGCCTCGCGAACTAGAATCTGATGTTAGGTTGTTTGATTGGCACGAAAGTGTGATTGATTGCCTGATCTAGTGTTTGGTGAGCAAAAGCCCTATTCGCAAAGAAATTTGGTTTAGGGATTTTGTAAGCAATTGAACTTGACCATTAATGCTTGTTTAAATTTATAGAATTTGCAAAGAAATTTGGAATTCTAGGTTTAGGCATAGATAGTTTTCGCAACGACAGTTGGTTTACTTTACATATGTGTTTCAAGTTCGAGAGCGGAGCTTAATTTATTTCCTGACAATTGATTTGATTTGATAATACTGATTTGCCTGCAAGTTTCCCTAAGCCTAGCGTTTTCCTCCACTGAATTACTACATGTTTTAATTGTTTTGCTGTTCTAAATTTCATCTATTTGGCTTAGCTTAATTCACATTCCAGAATCTATTGAGTGTTATCTTGAGTCCTTGTGGATTGACCCCTAAAATACTATAGCGACTGCTTAGATACTTTAGAGTATTAGATTTGAGCATATCAATTGCCTTCTTGGAAACTTGCATGTAAGTCGCACGATTGAAGAGTTTTAAACCTAGTTTACGTGACTTGATTTTGAAAGTGTGTGTGTCATCATTTTACAGAGAGACGAAGAAGAGGAACCTCGAGAAAGACTCAAGCACATTCTGGTACTGCATACTGCGGTTTCCCACAAAATGGCTCTGGAACCTTGTGAGACTTCGTATTATAAGTCTGAGAGTGAAGTATGAGAGTGAAGTATGAGAGTGAAGTCTGAGGGTGAAGTATCAGAGTGAAGTCTGATAGTGAAGTATAAACTTCATTCTCAGACTTCGGTTTGAGACTTCACTCTTAGATTTCATATGGAGACTTCTGTTTTTTTTATTGTTAATTGTAAGGTTCTTTTACCATAACTAATTATTTTCTTACTGCAGCACATTGATGCTGGAATCAATCTACTAAGAAAACGGTTCACGAAGCATCCATAATGGTTTAGGAGCGACAAGATCTGCTTCATTGATTCGATCTTCACCATGTTGTGGAAGTCTAAGTACAAAGAATTTCAAACGCCTGCTGATGAAAAGGGGTTAGGCATAGTGCTACCTCCTGGAGCGTTTGATCCCCAAACAGGAGAGCAACCAGAGTTCTGCAGATCTAACAAGATGTAGGGTATATATGTGGATGAAATCTACACCTCCCTTAACATCAAGGATAGGCATTGGGTTGTGTTAATGATTCAGGTTCATAGGAGACACATCGTTATTTGGGATAACGATATAACTGTAAGCAAGGATGAGGAGATTGACGCTGCAGTACTTCCTATTTGCGATATAAGGGCTTATCTTATGAACATTCTAGCTCCTGCGGATCAAAAAGCTAAGCACCCTTATGTTCCATACACATACGAGCGGATTTCAAAAACGACAGTTCCTAAAAACATAAAGAGAGGTGACTGTAGAGTGTATTGCATGAAGTACATCAAGTGTCATGCGCTTGGCATACCATTTCTTCCAAACCTCTTGTGTGATAAGAACATGAAGTCCATAAGGGAGAAGCTGGCAGTTGAAATATATGATGAGCTCGACATAACGGGAACTGAGAAACGCGGTTACGAAGGTTTGGACTTATACGACGAACGTTGAGCTTCTCTTTTACACTTACCATATATTTTAAACTCTTGTATATAATTTGCCTCTTTCGGGTGCTAGTGCGAGAATGTTTTTGTCCCCTAATGGAACAAGCCAAGAAGTTATTGTAACATTATTAAATTAGTTTGTCATATATGATATGTTAAATAAAATACAAAGTTAGAAATTAAAAAAAATACAAAAAGAACTGGTCATAATTATATAAGTAAAAGTTTGAAAAGGAGACTTCAAATGCAGACTTCGTGTGGAGACTTCATATGGGAACCCAAACAACTAGTTAGAGACTTCTAGCATAGACTTCACGTGTAGACTTCATCTGGAGACTTCATCTTCGTACTGAACACCCAATTAGAGACTTCTCGAGGAGACTTCAAGCGCATACTTCTACTGGAGACTTCATCTTCGTACTGATCACCCAATTAAAGACTTATCAAGGAGACTTCAAGCGCATACTTCTACTGGAGACTTCATATGCGTACTGAACTCATAGTTTAAGACTTCTCATTTAGTTTTCAAGAGCAGACTTCTACTGTGGCTCGCAGTAAATAAAGCCACTATTACTGATAAGAAGCATGCAAAACGAAGCAGACCTGCGTGAAACGTCGCTTCTTATCATTATTACTCCTTTTATCTCTTGCTATCTAAAGGAATCTCTCAAAAAATGTTGTACACAACAGGAATCATCAAAATTGGTTTGCGGAACCTATTGAAGAATCCGCATCCTCACTTCACAGCAGGTAATCTCTATACATCTTCACCAATATTTTTTCATATTTTTCCAGATATTACAGTTCATGCAAGCTTATAATTTCTTACCAAATTCTTTTAGGACCTGTGGCCGATGACATATTCCATTGGGAGGGTCTGATCTTTGGTCCTCTTGGCACCCCTTATGAGGGAGGAGTTTTCAAAGTGACTATTCGTTATCCGCCAGAGTACCCGCTGAAATCTCCACTTGTAAGTTTTGATCATATTCTTGTTACACAAATGGAACTTAAGGAACGCACGCATGTTTAATAATTAGTAAAACACAGAGAGACAATTAGTAAACGACATTAAAATAAGTCTTTTTCAGGTAGTTGATTCTTTAAATATCGTGACGGTTCATATGGTTAATGTAGGTTGGTTTCAACAACGCAATCTACCACCCTTATGTTATGGATCGCAGGAATATCCTCTTGAAGATGCTCCTACCTGATCACTGGAGCCCCGTAAACAACATAACCACAGTATTAGAGGCTTTTGTGAAGATGTTGACTGAGCCAGAGTTGGGTCAAGGAGATAAGTTCGTGGAATCCATTGCTCAAGTCTACATAACCGATCGGGACCGTTTTAATGAGAAGGCTTGAGAAATGTCTTAATCTTTTGCCGGAAGATCAAAGAGCACATGATCCTTTTAATTTCTATGAAACGGAGGGGGTTTATGTTAATTATATTTTTGAACCTTTAATTTTTTTTGTTCTTTTGAAACGGATTGGAACTTTAATTTCTTTAATTTTAAGTTAATTATTTGTAATTTCTCTTATTATTTTTTTAATTTTTAATCCAAAACTCTAACCCCAAACCCTAAACTATTACTAAATTTTGTAAAATGAAATACAAAGTTAGTAAAAGTTTCAAAAGGAGACTACAAAAGTAGACTTCGCGTGGAGACTTCATATAAATAACTAGTTAAAGACTTCTCCTAATGACTTCTCGAGTAGACTTCATCTCGAGACTTCATGCGGGGACTATAGCATCTAGTTTAGGACTTCTCATTTAGACTTCAAGAGCAGACTTCACCTAAAAAATTCATGTGGGGTAAAAACACCTAGTTTTAGACTTATCATTTAGACTTTAAAAGCATACTTCACCTGGAGACTTCATGTGGGGTATAAACACCTAGTTTAAGACTTCTCATTTAGACTTTAAGAGCAAACTTCTATTTTGCTCGCATTAAATAAAACCTCTATTTCCGATAAGAAGCACGCAAAACAAAGAGGACCTTTGTGAAACGTCGCTTCTTATCATTATTACTCCCTTCAAAACACGCAACCTACTTTTCTGAATCACTATTAATGAGTTGCAAAAATTTTCATCTCTTATTATCTAAAGAAATCTCTTACAGTATTATGTTAATAATCTTTCGGAACCATTAATTTCTTTAGTTTTAATTTCTTTAGTTTTTGGATTGGAAACTATAAGCTCTTATTGTTATATTAATTATTTTAATTTCTTATATTATTATTATGTTAGTTATCTTTAATTTCTCTTATTATTTTTTTTTTAATTTTTAATTCAAAACTCTAACCCCCAAACCCTAAACCCTAAACTATTATCTATTATTGGAACCTTGGTTTTGTTGAATGAAATACAAAGTTCGAAAACCACAAAAATACAAAAAGAAGTGGTCATAACTGTATAAGTAAAAGTTTTAAAAAGAGACTTTAAAAGTAGACTTCTCGTGGAGACTTCATATGGGAACCCAAAAAACTAGTTAGAGACTTCTCTTAGAGAGTTCACGAGTAGACTTCACCTATAGACTTCATCTTCGTACTGAACACCCAATTAGAGATTTTTTCCAGGAGACTTCCAGCGCAGACTTAATTTTACTAGAGACTTCAGCTGCGTACTAAAATCCTAGTTTAAGACTTCTATGGGAGACTTCAAGTACAGACTTCTACAGGAGACTTCATTTGTGTCTTGAACTCCTAGTTAAAAACTTCTATGGGAGACTTCAAGTACAGACTTCTACTAGAGACTTCATTTGTGTCCTGAACTCCTAGTTAAAAACTTCTATGGGAGATTTCAAGAGCAGACTTCTACTTTCCCTCAACCTTGAAACTCTACGTAACATAAAAAAACATAGGCCCCTCAAAAAAGCCCTGAGCCATATAAACTATATTGCTTGTGAGCCTCCTGCGGTTTTGGCGTAGTCTTTCTTGCGATTTCAAGCCACGTTTGCCACCTTGACTTTTTCTGCCTTCTAGGAGGACGCCGGATTAGTGGAGGGAAAACCTTGACAAACCCGGGCTCTTTGATATTGACGGTTTTGGGGAGAATGTTGCTTGTGTACGTCAAATACAAATATTCCTTTGTGTATGACGGGCATACGAGGGCGGCAAAATCCATTTTAAGCTCAGGAGCAGCAACAATAGTATGCAAGCAAGGTATTTTATCAACTTCATACACACCACATCCACATGTTTTATGTTGGAAATCAACGATACAATCTATATGTCCTCCTGTCACGTGAAATCGCCAACCGTCTATGCGTTCGACAATCATCTGGTCAGCATAATACTGATGAATAGTTAGAAAGTATTCAACTCCCTTGCTATGTTTTGTTGTGAGACTCATAGCGTCTTCTCGCCTTTTAAAAGACCATCTTCCTAGTTTCTCTCGTATGAATTCCAAAAGATATGGTATGGGAAATCCTCGAGCTGGCTTAAGTGCAGAGTTTATCGATTCAGCAATGTTGCTCGTTTGTATGTTGTATCGTTGATATATCATGGTTTTTACCCATTTTTAAACATGATGTAAGTCATTTTATTGAGTCTTTTGAGTATTTTTAGAGTCTTTCAGAATTTTTTCAGGAATTAGGCACAATTGGAGCTAAATTAGATTTATCAAAGTTTCTGAAGCATCTCGAGCTGAAGCAGTTCGGGAAACTGAAGTTCAATATCAATCGCCACCCAGACAGTGTCGATCGACACTGACATTTGGAAGAAACGTATCTCGACATTCCTATATCGATCGATACCATTTATGGTATCGGTTGATACCGATAGCCAAGACAGAGAGAACGCGTGATCCTCAGCAAGTTCAAAGAAACAAAAGATTTCCTTATTTGCAATTTAGCCCTAGACGTGTTTTTAGCTTTATAATTAGGTTTTTCAGCCTCTTAGAGGCAGATAATTGATACTTGGAGAGAGAGATTTTGCAATAGAGTTTTGGGAGAAGAACCTTGAACCCTCTTTGTATTCTTACTCTATTTTTACTTTATGATATATATTTTATTCATGATGTTTGTTACATTCACCATGACTGAGTAGATTCCTTGTTAGGTTTAGGGTTATTCAAAGGTATTTGATGAATTGTTGAATTGCATTTAATTGTTAGGAAAATCTATAGAGTTCTTCACCTAGACTTGAAATTACTACTTATTCTAGCTTCGCGACCTAGAATCTGATATTAGGTTGATTAATTGGCACGAAAGTGTGGTTAATTTCCTGAACTAGTGTTTGGTGAGCAAAAGACCTATTCGCAAAGAAATTTAGTTTAGGATTTTGTGAACAATTGAATCTGATCATTAATGCTTGTTTGAATTCATAGGATTTGCAAAGAAATTTGGAATTCTAGATTTAGACATATATAATCTTCGCATCGACGGTTGGTTAATTTTATATTTGTGTTTCAAGTTCAAGAATGGTGCTTATTTTATTTCCTGACATTTTATTTGATTTACAATTCTGATTTACCTGCGAATTTTCCTAGGCTTAGCGTTTTCCTCATTGATCTTACTACTTGATTTTAATTGTTTTGCTATTTTTGATTATATTCATTTTACTTAGGTTAAATTACATTCTGGTATTTATGGAGTGATAATCTTGAGTCGTTGTGGTTCGACCCCTAATTTACTACAGCTACTGCTTAGGTGCTTTTAGGGTATTATATTTCAGCATGTCAAATGTTGGCGCCGTTGCCGGGGACTCTTATTTCACCATTAGATTTTAGTTTAGAATTTTGACTAAGTTGTCGAGCATCGATCGACACCCTTCAGGTATCGATCGATACTCGCCTTACTCTATGTTACTTACATACTTTAACTTCTGTGTCTCAGGTGTATGCAAAATTGTGAGACCAGAAGAAGCAAGAACAAGCAGTTGACCAATCTATCCAACAAAGAACTAGCCGATTTAGAGCGCACGATCAGAAGGCAAAAGAAGCAAACAGAGATGAACAATCCAATTCTGCTCGCCCGTGATGAAGCTGGGATTTTGAGAGATCAGGAAGGTCACCTGTGTGACAAGCAAGGACAGAGGCTTAATGCAGAAGGAAATATCGCTGTCCCTACTGATATCCCTGTAAATTATCGCTATTTTGTACAATATTTTCATACTTTTATATGTATATATTAGTGATTTTGTAACATATGTATAACATTTAAGAGTTTATTATATAATTGAGCATTTCACATGTTCTAGTTGTGTTTTCTATAATATAAGATGTTTGTAGCATATTCTATTGAGTTTTTGTGTTTATTTCAGGTTTGCGAAGCTTTGACGGGAAGCGGAGTCGTCGATGGACGAATGCTAAGAAGAAAGTCAGAAAAACGGGCCAGTACCGAATTTCATGCTCGATTTGTAGAGCACAAATCGACCCAAGGTCGATTCCCATGACCGATCGGCGATTTGGCTGAAGAACACACCTAAAGCAAAAATTGACCCACGGTCGATTTCCATATCCGAATCCGGTCGTGAAAATCGGTCATAGACCGATTTTTGGAGGAATTTTGACTTTTTCTCTGCTTTCTCCACTTGCGAACCCACTCACCCATAAAAGCCTCAAATCATGAAACCACTAGNAGGCAGATAATTGATACTTGGAGAGAGAGATTTTGCAATAGAGTTTTGGGAGAAGAACCTTGAACCCTCTTTGTATTCTTACTCTATTTTTACTTTATGATATATATTTTATTCATGATGTTTGTTACATTCACCATGACTGAGTAGATTCCTTGTTAGGTTTAGGGTTATTCAAAGGTATTTGATGAATTGTTGAATTGCATTTAATTGTTAGGAAAATCTATAGAGTTCTTCACCTAGACTTGAAATTACTACTTATTCTAGCTTCGCGACCTAGAATCTGATATTAGGTTGATTAATTGGCACGAAAGTGTGGTTAATTTCCTGAACTAGTGTTTGGTGAGCAAAAGACCTATTCGCAAAGAAATTTAGTTTAGGATTTTGTGAACAATTGAATCTGATCATTAATGCTTGTTTGAATTCATAGGATTTGCAAAGAAATTTGGAATTCTAGATTTAGACATATATAATCTTCGCATCGACGGTTGGTTAATTTTATATTTGTGTTTCAAGTTCAAGAATGGTGCTTATTTTATTTCCTGACATTTTATTTGATTTACAATTCTGATTTACCTGCGAATTTTCCTAGGCTTAGCGTTTTCCTCATTGATCTTACTACTTGATTTTAATTGTTTTGCTATTTTTGATTATATTCATTTTACTTAGGTTAAATTACATTCTGGTATTTATGGAGTGATAATCTTGAGTCGTTGTGGTTCGACCCCTAATTTACTACAGCTACTGCTTAGGTGCTTTTAGGGTATTATATTTCAGCATGTCAAATGTTGGCGCCGTTGCCGGGGACTCTTATTTCACCATTAGATTTTAGTTTAGAATTTTGACTAAGTTGTCGAGCATCGATCGACACCCTTCAGGTATCGATCGATACTCGCCTTACTCTATGTTACTTACATACTTTAACTTCTGTGTCTCAGGTGTATGCAAAATTGTGAGACCAGAAGAAGCAAGAACAAGCAGTTGACCAATCTATCCAACAAAGAACTAGCCGATTTAGAGCGCACGATCAGAAGGCAAAAGAAGCAAACAGAGATGAACAATCCAATTCTGCTCGCCCGTGATGAAGCTGGGATTTTGAGAGATCAGGAAGGTCACCTGTGTGACAAGCAAGGACAGAGGCTTAATGCAGAAGGAAATATCGCTGTCCCTACTGATATCCCTGTAAATTATCGCTATTTTGTACAATATTTTCATACTTTTATATGTATATATTAGTGATTTTGTAACATATGTATAACATTTAAGAGTTTATTATATAATTGAGCATTTCACATGTTCTAGTTGTGTTTTCTATAATATAAGATGTTTGTAGCATATTCTATTGAGTTTTTGTGTTTATTTCAGGTTTGCGAAGCTTTGACGGGAAGCGGAGTCGTCGATGGACGAATGCTAAGAAGAAAGTCAGAAAAACGGGCCAGTACCGAATTTCATGCTCGATTTGTAGAGCACAAATCGACCCAAGGTCGATTCCCATGACCGATCGGCGATTTGGCTGAAGAACACACCTAAAGCAAAAATTGACCCACGGTCGATTTCCATATCCGAATCCGGTCGTGAAAATCGGTCATAGACCGATTTTTGGAGGAATTTTGACTTTTTCTCTGCTTTCTCCACTTGCGAACCCACTCACCCATAAAAGCCTCAAATCATGAAACCACTAG